>JAHZND010000879.1:0-21942 GCA_027744115.1 Acrocyrtus sp. NNG-2020 | reverse complement strand
TCATCTCATTTAATACAATTTGCAAAGAAGAAGAGCCTGTTCAGGTGGAAAACGACCACAAGCGCAAAAAGCTTTTCTGTCATTTCAAATTACAACGCAGGTAAAATATATTCTGGGACGGGAGCCGAGAGGAGGGAATAGCACAAAACTCTCCGTCTCCTCTCCCTCTTCTGGTCGGTATTGCAAGGGCAGGTTTTTAGAATTTTTTTCTATCATTGTAAAGAAATTAAGGACGAACCACTTCATATGAAAAATGGAATCAAGCCATGCAGAATGAAAAGGAGAAAAAAAGAGAATCACGGACAAAATAAAAGACGACCAATGGAGGAAAAGCGTTTTATGGTCTAGCTTTTTCTTTGAATTGCTTCTGCAACCTTGAATGTCATTATCAATCTTATTCTTACAGATTCACAAAAAACGGATAGAATCCCTACTCCGCATAAAGGAAAACCGAACTCACCAAGTGATAGAATATATAAAAATAAAGCTCTATCACTATATACGTTTACTATTGCGAAGATAAGTGCAACTGTGTGTGAGAACAAGATTACATATTATACTTACCGACATAAAAAACAATTTCTATAAAAAATAAGAGACTTCTTCTATTCTTAATCTCGTCTCCTTTTTTACAATCCGTATAAAAATGCGAGATATACACGGAATAAAGTAAAGTACGCGATTTCTTTTTATTACTACGATCTCAGCAGCAGCAGCTCCACCACCACCACCACCACCAGCAGCATGACCATTTGCCGACTGCATTTTTTGCACTGCAATTTTTTCTGCAGTGCTAGTGCATACATGCACATTTCACTAGCAACCACCACCACCACCTCACCGCCACTATACATTATATGATGATTCCAACCCATCCTATTTTTCTTAAAGAGAGAAAGAGCTATTTAACGAGAACAAGTCATAATAATCTTACACAAGTCAAGTTAAAAACTGTAATCATCATCATCATCCTCCTCATAGCCTATCGTCATTCAACCAACCTGCCGTATTCCTTCGAAATACTTAATAATACTGCGCTGCACGGAGAGAGACGCACTACTATTTGGTTCTTTTTACTCGCATTGTTACAGCCCGCAATATATTTTTTTTAAGTAAGAGGGATGCACGATGCATTATCATGATGATGATCATCATTATAATCATCATGTCATGCCACGACTGCTCCTCACAACATTTTTTATAATGGGCCATGCGAGTGCCTAAAGAAAAAGCAAGTCAGTCAGTATCATTTTCAGCAAGTTGTAAAGAATGCAGAAATGCAGTTTTAAAGAATGCATTTGCAACTTTACTACACTGCAACGGAATGCATTCATTGGCTGAGAACAAGGAGAGAGGAGAAAAATCAAGATAAGAATCTTGACAAAACCTTTTTCTTCTTCTTCTTCATTTTTTTTTCGCGCAATATTATTTTGCAGAAAAAATTTTTTTTATTCCACCATTACTTCTTCTTCGCATTGTTCAACTCACTCAACTCATATGCCATGAATGTCAGTCATTTTCCATTTTTTGGCCTTTAAGAGAAAATACCATATTTTTCCTCAGAAAAAAAATTATTATTATATTTTCTACTTTTACCTCAACCACACTTAAAGAAGGTAGCCAACCAAGCAAAAAGAAGACAAATTACTGTTACAAGTTACCTAAACAAAAATGAACTCACAATATAGTCACGTATATGGCAGTGGTATTTATTAGCTGGGAGGCTTTTCTTTCTTTTCTTTTTACTACGCTTTACTGGCGTGAAGAAGGAGTCGAGCTGCATTGCATTATTGTATGTCGGTCACACAATGCACATGATAAAACTGCATTGTTGGACGCACCTACGCTGCTATGCTGCTCAAACTGCCTGCGCGTTTGTAATTCTCCACTCACCATTCACCATTATTATTCGCCATTCCATATCTATCTTTTTTTGGATGAAGGCAAAAATGCAACTAAAGTTGATCTCATCTTCTTTTCTCTCTCTCGCCTATCTGTGAGCAACAAAACCAGGTTTATTGCACTTGAAACCTCGTTCACATCCCTGACATTCGATGATTCGATCTTTTATGGCAATAATGCAATGCAACCATTTACAGCGCTGCACTACTCTATAATCTTTTCTCTCTTACAGAGATATGCTTTCCTTTCATACAGAAAAAAAATTATGAAGTGTATTCTTGGATGGTTGTAAATGCACTTTTTGCCTTAATAAAATACATTTTTATAATGAACCTTTCTTTTTACGATACCGAGCCGATATGCTGCCTTCTTATACTGGCTGTGCAGCTCACATTATTTTTTTATCCGCCACGAAGAAACAGTACAGCACACTGCTTTTCAATGAACTTCATTCCATTACAATTTTTCATTCATTCATTACAGTTATTACAAAATTAAAATAGCTCGTTTCATCAATCAGCATTAGTATCGTAAAGACTACATTCATTACCAATTATCTTAGTGCCTATAGTGCCTTTACTTGAAACATACGAGAGAAAAAAACTTTTTTACTCCCAACCAAACAAATTCACAAGAACTAATAGGAACAAGCAGATTACGCGAAATTGCCTCAAACTACAGCCCTTTTTTATGATTACGCAGCGACCAGAGTTTAAATTACCATCATTAATCATCTTCCTCTTTCCCTCTATTTTGGCACACAAGCATCACTCAAAAAAATATATTGTACATTGTGTTCACTTAATTGCAAATTTTTTGATGAGATAAAGTGAAAAAATGCGGTTTACACCGATTCCTCCTTTTTCTCCTTTTTTTGCAAAAAAATATTATATTCTGCTAGAAATGAAGTATTAGCGCTCCTTACGTACAATGCAATGTAAGCACACCAAGATAATGATGTCCGATTTTATTTAATGTTTTCTCTTAAGCCTATTAACTATTAAGTATGTCATATTAAGAGGGATAGAGAGACTCTTTGTAACTTGGAGTTGGTTTTTTTTGCGTTTGAGCGTTTGAGCTATGATTATGTCTCTTCACAGTCCTCTTTAGTCACTCTTGCTGCATACTAATTGCAACTGTTTTGCAAAAAAATGTTGTTCTACCACATCAGCGGTACAAAAGAAGGCATCCTTTATTTATAAATGTAGCCATTTATTTGAATTAAAATGCGATTCTTCAACTTCAGCAGCCTTTTCTAAAAGTGATCTTTTGTGTATAGAGTGGATTATTTTCACCGTGTGTATACCAGTCTATATTTGCAATTAGAAAGATCAAGTAACTGGTATAGGCATATCTACAACTTAATGAAATTATAACCGAGACCATTACATAAGGCGAAACATGATATGAAATGTTTGTTTTATCTACAAACATTTTTTTATTTAAAAAAGGAAAGGAGATCTAGTTTGTGAGTTCGTACCCTATTACCTTTTATTTTCTTTCACGCAGTCTTTTACACATTACACATGTCCCCTTTCGAATATGTTAAATGCGAAAAAATGCGCCAATCAACTTAAACCGCATTTTTAAGAGACTGACAGAGTGTTAAAGTTAGCACGGCAAAAATATGCGATCAGATTTTGCACGAAGGAATCCCTAGTGGGATTGAAGTGGGCTATTTGCTCAAAGTACCGTTTCAAAAAATACAGGCAGCGGATATTACGACCACCACCTTCGTGCGTCATCATCGTCATGTGTCGAACAAGTTTTTCTTTTCGAAAAAAAGGAGGATTAATTCACTGGCAATAATGAAGCAATGAAGCCAAAGGAATTTTTTAAATGTATACTTCCCGCAAAAACAATTTCCCCGATTGTGAACTTTATTTAAGTGGCAGCCTCATCGGCTTTGCAGCTTCCAATTCTGGGAAAGAATTTACTGCTCACTGCTACCATAATTTTTTTTAAATCCTCCCACAATGGTGACGATGAACAGGGAGAAAAATTGCGGATCGTGTTTTATTATTATTTTTTTTTTTGCACAATACGTGTCTCTCTATCTACATTCCTCATCTTTATGGGATTTGACTCACCTGTACGAGAACACTGCTCCACAAATCTCACAAACGAATCTCGCCTCCTTCTGATGAACTCGCCTATAATGATTCATTGCCATTTTGGGATTTTTAAACTTCTTTTTGCACAAATCACACGGGACTTTTTGGCTCTCCGTTTGCTCCTTGGCCTGTCCCTTTTGAGCATTTTTCTTATCCGTGGCGGAGTTATTATTATTGTTATTGTTATTAGTTTTCGCTTTAGCACCAGAGCCAGATGCTGCGGCTTTCTCCTTCTTGGTTGACTTACTGGAAGATTTCTTTGCGGAGGATGAGCCAGTCATCACTACTGGAGTCACAGTGGAAGTAGGAATTGTCATTATGGAAGCTGTAGTGGAAGCTGCGGTATGAGTCACAACCGTCGATCCAGAGGTGGTGGCCGTGGCGGGGCCAGGACCTTTGGCTAAGGCGGGCACATCCATAAACTGGAACGCTGTTGTGGTTGACGGCGCACTGTTACTAACGACATCCCCACCAGTACTAGCACTACTAACAGCACTCCCGTCATTCAGCGGAAGTAAATGGTTCTGACCAGAAGGAAACTGGATGAGGTGGTCACCTCCTTGCGCATGTTCTTTATTACCCTGGATCTGCATAATTGTTGGTGTTGGAATAGTATACTTGATATCACTTCCAGGGGTGACCACCGCAATGTGTTGGATTGGAGTGGCAGACTGATTGTCACAAATGACTTGACGCTGCTGTTGTTGCTGCTGCTGCTGGAATTGGGCTTCTGGCTGCGGCTGATGTTGATGGTGTTGTTGGAAAGGAATCAGTTCATTATTGTCGGG
Organism: Acrocyrtus sp. NNG-2020; assembly: GCA_027744115.1. NCBI lineage: Eukaryota > Metazoa > Arthropoda > Collembola > Entomobryomorpha > Entomobryidae > Acrocyrtus > Acrocyrtus sp. NNG-2020. The sequence continues at coordinate 17,138 of JAHZND010000879.1, read as the reverse complement.
GTACATTGCACCACCACCACCGCCACCATCGTCATGGATGAACATAAAGTTATCTAAATTATGCGGCTGCGAGTGACCCATGGTGTCAGGTTCCAGTTTCACTTGCTGCTGCTGTTGCTGCTGTAGCATATGGTGACCCTCATGATAAAACTGCTGCTGATGGTCGTGATGCATTTCTGCCTGATGATGCGAAGGATTTTGCATGGTTATCGTCGAAACACCCTGTAATAACTGTCCCGCTGACTCTTTCTCAGCATGTTGGCTACTCGGCAATAGACTCTCGTCACTACTACCACTGAGACTTGGGAGACAACTGGTAACGAGAACAGTGTGAGTACTAGTATCATTAGAGCTAGAATTATTATTGATTTTATCCCTACAATTGCTAATGTTATTTTGCTGAGCAGTTGAGCCGTGATTGCCACCGAGATTACTATTCTGGCTATCTAAACATTGAGCACAAAGTCGTTGTGGTGGTCCCTCGTCACTCTGAGTTCTGTTTGTAGTTCCATCGGAAGAGGGCAATTCTCGAAGACTGGAGAACAAATCCCCCAACTTGATTGTCGCAAATTCACCGTTTTTGTGCGTAGATTTGCCGCAGTTTTCGCACGTGAAAATTTCCGACCTGTCGCTGTTATCGTTGGAGAGCTCTTCGCTGAGTCCGGCACCACCACCACTTTCCATACTGGGGGAAAGGGAAGTCGGAAGAATGTATTCGGGCTTAATCTCGGAGTGGATAGGATCTTCGTCCTGAGTACTTCTACTTCCTCCTGAGGACACTGAGGATGACGACGATGAAACGATGCTACTGGTTGTATTGCTATTGCTGTACTCATGATAAAACTTTCCCTCAGTGTCATGTTCCAATATATTCATTTTCCACCTTCCGTGGCCCTTGCAGACTGAGACTTTCTAGCTAACCCTTTTAATCCCAACACAAAAACAGAAAAATCTCCATCGTAAAACTGCACCCATCAAATTATCTTATATAAAAATATGTTAAAGTTCAAGCAACTAGAAATGGCTTCCATCATCTACTACTGGCCAAAAAATATTACGTCTACATCTTTCTACTTTTTTCTGCTAAAACTTGACCGCTCAATAATACATACCTATTCCATTCATATTATGCAAAACTGCAAAAAAATAAACTTCCCGACAAGTATAAAATTTATATACGTCAGCAGCAAAGTAACAGACAAGCTGAAGAAAAAAAACTTGCACTATTATAAAAAAAGTAGATTTTTTTTGCACTTAATAGCTTGTCTTTAAGGTAGGCAGGTGACACAGCAACTTTTTTTCTTACTTCAAGATCTAAAAAGCAATTTCTTTATTTTTTTTCGAAAGAGCAGGCCAAGTCTGGTCTCACTCTACATCCGCAACAATGTTGCTCCTGTGTCGCCTTCTCGTATAAACTTTTCCTAGCAAGAAAACTGCATTTCTTTTTAATTTAAATGCTTTTCGTCCACCTTCCGAGATAAACTTGCTCTCCACATGAGAGCATAATTTTTCGCAATGTATCATATAAAAGCTTACACATCTTTTTCCATGTTTTTATATAAAACATAAAGTGGACGACAGTTGAAGACGATGTAAATGAAATAATTAAAAAGGGATTCACATTGTTGAGCAGGATGTACAGTGAGAAAATACTAAAAAAGTTGAATCAGAAAAATACAGCAAAAGACTTTGGGATGCGCTGCGCTCTTGTTGTTTAGCACAAAAATTTATAGGCATCACACTAGAAAACGCTATAGACAAGACTAAGACCACAATCTAATTACTTGGTTCGCTGTGTTCGTTCACCGCTCACCCTGAAAATATCTATGCCAAAGGCTAAGGTCAAAGCAGCAGAAAAACACAAAAACAACTAATATGCCCATCGTGTGGATTGCCAGCTTTTTAGTTCCTGAACTTTAATTGAGCTTTTGCTACAACAGCTAAAACTGCATTTATACTATAATCATATAAAAACTTACAATTTAGAATTCCACGAAGAATTATTTTTTTTTCTATCTTCTCCTACCAATTAAAACATGCACACACATGCACAGTAAGAGAAGAGCAATCTGTTGGCTATACTATGTTGTACACACACTGTCTTAATTACTAAAAAATAATTAATTGTAAACTTACAACATAATAATGTTAATGATAACTTGAGAAACATCGCAGAACAACATTACTCCTCCGAGCGCAATTAATCTCACAGCACAACATAGTTGATAATCTCTCGATAATTTTCCAGGTGCACAATGTCGATTGCTGATTGGAGAACTTTTATATTATAAATTCCTCCAGGAATACAAGTTAATTTTAAGTAGGAAGCTGATTGTAAAACTTTATAGTAATTTCTACAAAATAACATTTATTTTTTTAGTATACTTTATTGTGTGGGAGGAAGGCATACAAGTTCCACCTTCACGGAACGACTTCAGTTTTTCAACTCGTCTCAGTTTTGCACTTTTTTATTTTAAAACGCTGGACCACAGACAAGAATCTTTTTTTCTTCGTGAGCGGATGACCGTCCAACAAGAAAAGCCCAAAACTGACTGAAAAAGATGCAGGCTTGTGCTGCTTTGCTGCTGACGAAAAGATTCTCACTTTGACGAAGTGGATTCAACAATTTGATATGTTGCTGATGATGACGATTACCAACATCAACACTTTTTTTTATCCCCACCTTACATTAAAAACAATTTTTTTTTCCTGGGTGAAATGAAACTCAACTAGTTTCAGAGAGTGCATCATTCCCTGACACGACACCTTCACCTTCTTTTCATATTGCCATTAAAGATCACTAATAATCTCAAGTGAATAATGTGCTATAAAAACTTCCCCGTCTTCCTTTTTTTCGCTTCTTGAGACAAGTGAAGAAAAAAAACTGAAATCTTCAAAGAAGGCAAAAAAAATTGGAAGAAAACTTCTTTTCAACAAAAGACCGTACAATATAATGGAGTGAAATGAGCAGGAAAAAAATATATTTGACTTATTTAGTGCGTAAGTGACAAATAGCCTTGACTTTTTTTCTTTCGTGAAAAATAATATTTCTCGTAGATTTTTAAGATTGTGAAAGGCCCTAAAATGTTCTAGATTTTTTGGGTTCGCATTTTACACATTTTCTTTAGTTTCTCCTCTCTTCATCTTTTTTTTCTCACTTTCATTACAATTTTATGTTAAATAGTAAGGAAGGAGGGATGACGTAGACAAAAAAACACAATAACATATAGACAACAGTTTTTACGAGAGAGTAAAAAGTAGATCAGTCAACGTCTTCAGAAAACACCTTGTCTCTCATAATAAAAATGTTTATGGATGAGATGAGAGAGAGTCCAACAACAAGACCTTTTTTTCAGTTTTTCTTGGACACCTTTTTCATATTATTATCTTTTTTTCGCTTTTGTCTTCATCTCTTAAAATTTTCTCCGAAAAGTTTTTCAGGACTATTGCCCTCCACTGTACCATCACAATGTAACAATAACCGCATGGAATTATGCATGTCCGCCGTTGCATGCTGTCAAGTTCACATTTAATTATCCATATTTATGCATATTTATTGCTGATGTAATAAAACTCGGGTGCTTTTCAGCATTTTTCAGCATTTTTCAGCTTTTTTGGAGTTCCAGAGCACTCACACATAATATATTGACACTGAAAATTTTATACCTATTTTTCACAGGAGTAACAATAAACGAGAGGAAAAATGCTCGTTAAGGCCACTATGATTCATAGGAGTAGAGATAGTATAAGATAACGGAGCTTATTATACACTGTATCGTTTTCTGCGTAAAAATTTTTGTGGATGACGACGACGATGCGGTAGCGAGTTGATACTGATAAAACAGTCGTACAATATAATGAAACAGTATTGTTTTGTAATTTTTTCTGTTGATGTGATGGGCTTTTAATTTGTATTACAAGCAAATTCCGACGATGCGAAGACTACTAAGTCGGAAAAAACAAAACTAAAAATGTAACAATAAAAATTTGTAAAATTGTTTACTTCAGTTTGTGACTACTAAAGTCGGAAAAAAACAAAACTAAAAATGTAACAATAAAAATTTGTAAAATTGTTTACTTCAGTTTGCTACTTCTCTCATCATCTCTTCACAAGAGAGAGGGAGAGAATAGGCGACGAGCGAGCCTTCCTATCCATACCATGTCCATGCATGGAATGGAATAATTCACCTCCGATGGAAGTCCCACAAACAACAAACAACAACATTCAAGTAAAAATATAGTAATATCACTTGTGCGCCTTGCGCCTTCTCTCACACACAAAACTTGCTCTCTCCTCTCCCAGCTCACTCCAATTCAATTCAACTTCACTTCTCCTCGTGAAGAATTATACGTATTTTTCCCTATATCAAAAAATATTATATAGAGTTGAAACGAAAGTTTTTTAGAAGTGAGAACATGCTTTTGCCCTAGTTGCTTGCTTTTTTTTACACAGGCCAGTGTTAGTAGCAGCGAATTCCCTCTTCTCACAGCGTATCTCCTTCTCCTTTAGCTGAAAAATCCTCATGCAATATAATGCTATTTTATATTGAGCTGAGTTAGTGGAAGAAGCCGTGTGGCCTGGCATGGCAGTGCTGCTTGATACTAGTTTTTAGTGAGAAAGAATCATATATAGTTTTTTTTTCGCTGGTGTTGACGACGAGCCACGATGATGATGATGATGACGCAGAAAAATAAAAAGAGAGATGGAAAAAAAAAGTTTTTTTTCGCTCAGATTTTTTTTATTAATAAAACTGAGACTAGAAATATACCTATAGTAGAATATATGGAGTTTTCGTTTCAGCAGGTTTGAAGTCTTAAAGGATTTTTTTCTTCTTTTTTTTGGATGTCAATCAGGGAGAGAATTCCCTCCACATACATTATATTATCATATCATGTAATTTTGCCTGGCTGTTGGTTTGTCGTATTTTTTCCTGAGTTTGAGATTGGATTATTAATTTTTTTGCTGTCTTCTCCAGCTTCCTTCTTTGAACTATATATTATGTTGATGTTGGATGGATGGATGAGACAACAAAAATTCTCTGATTTTTTTTGTTCGTGTCCTCTCTCACGACGTGTGTGTATATAAAATATGTTAGTGCATTTGCATGGATTTTTACAGCCTGCACTGGCATACATGCAACACACAATTTTTACTAGGAAGGTGTATAGCCGTAGCCCAAAAAGCGTGAGTGTGCCTTTCCACTTCCATCTCCATTCCCTTTGTCAAAACGTGTATCCTTCAAAATTGTTGAGAGCGGTGGAATTTCAGCGTTATTTCTCTGTCTGTCTCTTTTCTGCTAAACAGTTTTGAAAAATCCTTGACGGAAAATTGTGTTTTTATCAAGAGGAAAGGCAAAGAACTTGACAATGCTATTTTACAATTTTTCATGCAATAAAGCTATAAGAGAATGAAGGTACGCAGTAAAGAAATGCCCTATATAAATCTCACTTTTCTGCGCATTCAGCTACACAAACTCGAAAAGAAAAAAACTTCTTCGGTTCTACATAAAATTACGCATCTTTTATTTATATTTTTTTTAGATCAGACTAAAAAACTGGGGTAATCTCACTACTCACTAGAGTAAGTGGAAAGCACAACAGTATAAAGTAGCCAGTAGCAGGGAATAAAACAATTTGTGCACGCTGCTTTTATTTTATATCTCTCCACGCAGCGTGCTTTCCACTATTTTCAGTACAAGTGTACATTGGAATGAATGGAAATGGCGGTACGAGGAGCGACGAAAGAAAGGAAGGAAGTTTTACGAGGAACGAGAACACAAAAGGCACTCTTCTCTGATGTGTACGTATTGTAATATCCTGTCCTCCAGAGAAGAGCTCATCCCGTGTGCAGATAAAAAAAATTCTCTACACCTTACACGTTTCTCACATAAACACCGCACCTTCGCAACACTACTCCTCCGCTGATGTTGGCTGTGTAAAGTTTCCAACAAAGATATGGAATGACATAGGGAAGGATGAGTGAATGGAAAAGGAGAGGTGAGAGCATGCTTTTTGTGATAAGAAGCTCTGTTTTTACAAAACTGCCCTCGTCTTTTTTTTCCTCCGTAATACAAAAAGTAAATACAAAATGGAGATAGCATAATTATGATACTGCTTTTGCTAAGGTGTATTGTAAAGATGAAAGATGCTTTGGCTTTGTAGCAGAATTCAAATGCATATGATGGGAACACCAGCAACGTTATCTGAACAAAGAAAGGTAGACAGTGAAAAAAAATTACCTTAACCTCCACATTTTCCCCCAAAAAATATTTTATATGTATGTAATATCTGAAATTGCGATACTGTGTGGGCAGACACACGTTACTATATAGTCTGTGAAGAAGTATTGTACGCCAAAAAACGAGGAAGGATCGTAGCATTCTTTTCTTCTCCTGACGTATAATGATAAAATACTGTGAGAATGGCAATGATCTGGATGGATAAGAGAAGATGGATAGTGAGTCGTCTTTTTCTCTGTCAGTCTCTCACAATTCTAATCAGTTTCGCTGCTATCTGCAATGAGAGAGCGTAGAGCCGCCGTGCGGTACGCTACACTGAGCAAAATGCAGACAAGCGACCTGCTTCTTACTTCCAATCCAAAAAAAAGATTCAATTCAGGTATTATTATATTAGGATTTTTAATTGCTAATTTAAACTTCACTTTAGCTGATAATACTTTAATGGAATGAAGTTCTGATAAAAAATTAACCTTTTGTCTTTTTGTATTGAACTATGGGTAAAAGCATACAAGTTCGGCAATGAATTGGGCATTGAGAAAAAATATGTATTTTTGGTCATCAAAAATGATTTGAGAGAGAGAAAAAAAGTTTCTGATAGGAAGTCGTTATTATCCCCGTTTCTTTTTATCTTCGATAGACCCATTTCAGATATCTTACATGAAAAATTAATCCATTAATTTATAGCAAAATGTTTTCCCAGGCAAAATAGTAATTAGCCTTTTTTACAGTGTGCGATAGTGACTGCACATGATAATGGTGGCTAACTCGTTGTTATTTTGCGCTGTTCTCATAAAAATATTTTATGGCTGTCCAATAGCAGAACAAGCGAGTTTTTCTTTTTACGGGAAAACGAAGAAAATTCATTCTTTATCGAATTAAAGTATATTTCTCTGGTCTTGAATGTAATTCCACTTGAACTACGTCATCCCCTCCGTGCCAATACAAGTGTCGTGCAAGCATGCATGCAACGTACGACATGATTCATGGTGTTGCCGATGCTGATGATGATGCCGAGATGAGCAACGAACTTAAACAGAGGCAGACAGACTCACAAGATTTTTTTTTCTTGAAACGAGATAATTATTGAATTTCTTTATCATCATGCACACTGCGTCCAAGAAAAGGGATGAGACATGAGATGACTGTTAAAAAAATATTTTAGTTACATTTTTTTCTCTGAATTAATCTTTTTCGGTTTTTAATCATAATTGAAGAGTAAGATTTTTTTAGGGGACGCGAACACCAGCTCATTTCTCATGCGAGAAGGGTCCCCTCCGAGTAAAGTGAGGAAAATTAAAACTCCGCCTCTTTAACGACTTCCACAGCACGTTTTATTATACCTACGCACATTCTCAGTTTATTTCCCCGTATAAGTGTATTAAGGATGGTCATAAGGACTAAATAGCCAAAAAAAACTAATCCTGGCCATACACATATCTCCATCCGCACTTTTTTTATCACCCTCTTGAACTTCGTTAAATATCTAGCCCTGCACAAGACAAGGTAAAAAGGAAAAAAAGAGACAGAAAAAAGGCTACCTTCATTTTTGCCCTCACTTGCTTAATGATTATAGTTTGATATTGTGTGTGCACTTCTGAAGCAGGTTTCATTCGCATAATAGTATCCCTGCAAACTGTGTAGCCTCCTCCTTTTTCCTTACTCTAATATGTGTACTGCTCTCATTATAAATTCCTTCTTTTACGAAGCAGAACGAGGGATTCGCCAGTACAAAAAAATATATTTTCTGCACTTTCAAACCAAACGGACAAGTAATATGCGTAAACGCCATAAAATCATAGACAGAGCCACAAGCCACATGTGAGTAGACAAAGATAACACGTCCCTTTTCCACTACAAGTTTAATTAAAGAACAAAAACAAAAGCAATACATCAGCTGCAAACGCACCACCATATCGCCAACAATGCGAACTAAAATGTATGGCCACTTCCTCCCTGTTACACTCTCTCACACACACCTAACCTGTTTAGGGATGCGAGATGGGAAGCCCTTGCTGACCAGATTACATTGAACTCTGCGCAGTTGTAATGCATAAAAGCTTTGATAATAAATGCCACGCACTCCAAATTCAGTCCGCTCCACATGTACTATTATTATCATCATCGCCATCATCATGTAGATTTTTTCCCTTTGAGCGTAGCATGGGAGTGCTTATCAAACTTTTAATTGTTGGAAGAGAAGAAAAAAAAATTTTTTACGAGAAAAAATGTTATGAAATGGTTTGAGAGATCTTTTTTCCTTCCTCGAGTTGAAAACCTTGTGTGATGGTGATGCTATAGTTGGTAGCTGGTAGCTCTTTATTTTTTTGTGCGTTGAGCGCAGTTAACGAACAGAACCAAATAAATTGTATACATGAAAACCATGTTTATTTTATTTTACTGATAAAAAAAGGTAAATCTATAAAAATCGTCTCGCCACTCAGCGAGAACAGACTCCATAAGAGAATTTTTTTTTAGAAAATACACATATTCATGGATGGATAAATCGCAAAGTATGGAAGGAAAAAAAATATTTTTTTAAAAAGCAGATATTGATACGTTTAAAACAAGTTTTTAATGCAAAAGCACACCGGTATGAACTTGAGGTTTTCATCCCTGTTCACACACTAGAAAAAATCCAGATAGCTTTTAAACTCTCAGGAAAAATACTTTGCTGACGATGTTAAATTTAAAGTTAAGTTTTTAAATAAGATCAACAGCAGAGAAAGAGAGGATAGAATTCCAATATTTAGCAAAAAGCAAAAAAAAATTTCATGCAAGAGCCCAGTTGTAAATTATTTGAGGAAAAGTGATGATTCCCTCATCTAAAAATAATTTTTTACTTGTTTTCCCACTCATTTTCTCTGTTGACTTTTCCCAATGTAGGAAATGTGTTTGCTCTACACTTTTGCACTTTATCCCCGTTTGCTTTGCTCATTTTCACCGGTGATTGACTGACTCTATCCTGCCATGACTGGGATCAATTTTTTGGTTTAAATCTGTGAATGGAATCAGTCCAATCTTGTCTCATGCACCTTAAATTTATTGTCAATTTTTACGTTAGTCGTTGACAAAAAAAAGTCGCGTGGATGATACTTTGCCCTGTGTGCTCACTAAATATCCTCTGAAAATAAGTGAAGCTGCTTGTGCTAACTGATATACAAAACGTAAAAACAGGATAATCCCACTTTAAAAAAGGTAAAAGGTAAAGAGAGGAAAAACATATTACGTACATACTAAATATTCCGTAATGAAATCTCTCCGAAAAGCCAACAAATATGACGGTAATGATAACTCAAGCTAACGCTAACTTATTTTTTTTTGCTATGGCGTATTTTTTATTTACAAATTTGGAAGAGGGAGCGAGAGAGATAGCTTAAAAAACTGAGAAAAAACCAGTCATGTCACGCCATGCGCAATGATAGGATGATTTCTCTTCCACCACACCACCGGTGGTGATGGTAAGCAGGGAGACGATACCAGGAGACCATGGCTGTTTGTTTGCCTGCTCGTCCGTAGTAAAATGATGAGTTTTTAGAGTTTCCTACTATGGAGAAGAGGAGAAGCCACAGCCACATCAGCATCCTCCCAATCATCATAACTTTATTCACTTCACATATTTCTCTCCTTATTTTCGTAGTAGGAAGGTTACGTTACGTGAATGAACCGTGGCAAGCTCATATATATTTTTTTTTGCTGATCGCCCTCTCATTTCTCTCTGTAGGTATTTTCGTTGGCTAGTAGTAAAAATATACATCATCATTTTCTCCTTTGATTTTTCGCGTAAAAAATAGCGTTGCGTTGGCTTGTTCTTTCAGGAAAGGGAAGAACAGAAGAGAAGGAGAGAATGAGTGAGTAGCGGAGAGTGTTGCCGCGGAGAGTATGAATGGGGAACGGAAAATATGAATGAATGAATGAAAAACACAAAGCGAGAATGAGGTGGGATGTTTTTTTTATATATGCAGCAACTTTAGCAAGTTTAGATTTCAACCTGTTATTGTTACTCTCTGATAATAGCCCATTACGCTCATCATCATCATAACTGAGGAATTTTTAACCTCGTGGGAATGAGTACAGTGCAGAAGAGCAGTTCGAAAAAAAAACAATGAAATATTATTATATTATAATGATTATTATTAGATTTTATTTTTCAAGGAATTCACATTTTTTTCCAATACGCGCGTCACTCAAAAAACACAGAAGAGGAGAAGAAGCAGTAGCAGAAAAAAAGTGTAATTTTTTCTTTAAAAAACACCAGTATAAATTTTAATGAAGGTACTTTTTTTAATGAAGGTTATTTAGTGTACTGTTTTTTTTGATACATTTCTAATTTGATTTATATTTTATTTCCCCCTGAGGAAAATAAAATGCTGTGTGAACAGTAACAATAGTAGTAGTAGTAATGCTATTGGATTTTTCTGTGGAAAACACCGAGAGATCGTTATCATCATCAAGTTTTCTAGTTAATTTCTGATTGGGTGAGTGACTGCTATTATACCGTAGATTAAATCGGGTGCGTTGCTGTTTTGCTTTTTGCTCTGCTCGCGGCGTATGAATGAATGAAGTCTTGTGAGAAGGTGAAACAGAGTGTGGAGTAGTATAACAATGAGTAAAGTCGTACCCTTACACCCCATCAACGGTGCATGCAAGAGGAAGAAAACGGAAACAATAAAAATAATATTCCCTCTGATTTCGTTCACTGTTGTTAATTAATGAATGAATCATATTTTTTTATTAGCGCTCATCATCATCATCGTCATCATCACTATCATTCTCTCATGAGGAAATAGACTGATCTATTTCTGCTTCGTATTTTTTTTCCTTTTTGTAAATCCGTTCCGTTCATACCGTACCAGAATTTTAAAAAAACCGTGTCGGTCGGTGCGAATGTGGAAGACACAATCGGAACGAACGGATTTTATCATTTAGCATCATCATGATTAGGGAGATGATGATGAGGTGGAGGATTACCGATTTCATTAGGATATGATCTGATGATGACTATGGTGGAGCCGGTTGGTTGATCTGTCGGTGGAAGAAGCTTGTTAGTATTCAGTTCAACTGATGATCGCCCTTTTTTTCAGTAAAAAAAGGAAGCGAACCTAAATGCATATCAGCTTTACTTGATTTACAATATTAAGTATGTGACCTGGCTGGGATTAATATTTTTTTGAGAAAAAAAATATCCTTTGAAAAAAATCGTTGCTGTGCCCCTCTTCTCTCTGCCATAGTGTAATCTTGTTGACTGGGCACATGCTTGGCTTTGGCTTTTGCAAAGTTGTGAAGTTGCCCTACCATCGCGAAGAGCATCACCAGCGCAGCTTCGCATCGCCACGCCACCACTACCACCTATGAGATTTTCTCCTAGCGTATCAGCGTAAAAATCATTAAGTTCGTGTCTCTCGAGGTTCAATCAGTATTAGCCACTTCCTTCCATTTCTACCTCCCTTGCCAATTCCTTGCACGTGCAGAAGATACGCGGAGAGATGAGGATGATGATGACGAGGACGACTTCGCCAAGATGTACAGTGGAAAGTACTTTGTTTGCCGAAGGGCAAAAAAATTTCGGATAACCTTTTTTTCTCTCTTTCCTTTTATCTCTTGCTGAGTTAATGTTTATTCCAATGAGCCCAATGGAAAAATACTGAATACTGCATGAACCGGAATAAATAGGGATAAATCTTTATACCAGCAAGCCTCTTTGTAGTAGACATGACATGACATTATACGCTTTTTCGAGTAAACTACACCCTGTTCTTGTGACGGGGTTGAGAAATGTTGGTCATTTTTTTCTTCTGTTTTGGTTTTTTGTGAGTCATCATTAACATAATATATCTGTCGTATCCATGATTATCGAGAGCTTAAAATTTCCCCTGTCCTCATCCATATCGCAGTTTGGTATCAGTAAAACTCAAAAATAAATACGAGAAGTTGTGTCAATCTGTGACCTTCTTCTTTTTTATTCGTATAATCTCTGCAGTGAAATAAATTCTTAAAACATCATCTTATGTTGACACATTTGATTGAGTCTCCTTGTACAAGTTAAAATTTTTCCCGTACCTACTTATTTACAAATGCAGGTTATCAGTATAATGCATGTTCAGATAAGATTCGCCGCAGCAGCAGAAACAGCAGCAGCACCCATAAAAATAACATGCAGTATTGAGTGAGATATCGGGTAAATAAGTCCAAAAGGTTTATTCAACTAGGGAGCGAGGCCGAATGGAAAATTTACGCATGGAAAAAAGATCAACAAAAGTGATGAAATGACATGTCATGTCTGCCTGACACTTGATGCCGTTGCGTAATCTGTTTTTGCGGAAACCACGTTGCTGTACTTGTGTGTATTTTTTAAAATAATATTCCGTGATCGCAAAATGTTTTTTTCATCGGTTCAGCTCAAAATGACAGTTCACGCTAAAGAATAGAAAAAACGATTTTTCATTACTTGTGTGTATTTTTTAAAATAATATTCCGTGATCGCAAAATGTTTTTTTCATCGGTTCAGCTCAAAATGACAGTTCACGCTAAAGAATAGAAAATACGATTTTTCACAATCCATTTATTATATTTTTCCTCTGCCCATTTCATATTTCATCAACTATTTAAAAAGCAAAGCACACTCAAAAACAGTTTGCGCACTGCGACATTATTATTATTATTCTTATTAGAGATGAAAGAGTGTTTGCAGCCATTTGTTTTCTAGTATTATTATTGTTTGATGAACTACACAAAAAATTAGTCTGAAAGTGACTTTGACAATGTGACAATGAGACAGATATTTATTTTTTAATCAGGCCATTTCTATTCGAACTCAACTCACTCAAAGTTATGCTCATTCATTTAGCTGTAGCGTTTATATGATCTTTATCAGACAGGGAGAGGACATTTGAGAATTGGTCCCTGCAAAAATGCAAACTCTTATTTTTTTCGTGCAGGAGACAAACACAGACAAAGTCAGGAGAGCAAGGACAATTTCTTTTTGAGCTCTCTCGTCTTTACGTGACCATAATTCTTCCTTTCCTCCACTTGTACTCTTTATTATGCATCCATTTACGCTACAAAATATATATTATGTGTAGCTCATTAATAAATTGCATTCTTGTTTTGTATCACCACTCTTCTCACACATTACTTAGGCACATGTGGACAGGAGACGTGACAGGACATTAACAACGACGGAGCGCTAAAAGTAGTTTAGCTGGCTAGAAGAGTTACGTAATCTCGCCGTAATCAGTGACATTGATAAAAGGGACAAATGAATATTTTCATTCACAAGAAAAATAATCTTTTCGCTGCAGGCTTCTTGATTACTGCTCTTGTACATACACAGAACGGGAATCGCCAGCATTTGGCATTGTTGCGACGTCCGACTCTCACCCTCTCGAGAAACGAATGTATGAATAATCAATTGAAATTCTAGCGGTGTGCTCTCCGTCTGACTTGTTTCCTTAGAATGAGAGGGAGGGAGAAAGAAAGAAAAAAACATGAGAAAAACGTCTATTTCTGTACAGACAGGTATTTAAATAGGTACGCAGTAAAAAAAAATTTCCCATCCACAGTAGTAATATCGATAATGGCTTGGCTATGGCTACTGCAAATTGTTGTTGGTTGGCTGATTTCATGGTTGAAATCTGATTGAACTTATATTCTTCAGTGGAGCGTTTGCAGCAGCTAGACTTCTGAAAATGAATGAAAATTTTTTTTTGGCTTGATGAGTAAGATTAGGAAATGGTTTCATTGTTCTTCGTACGGACTAAGGATCATAGCGGGTAGACAAGATGGAACTTCGGCAAGTTCGGCAAAAAAAAATTTCATTAAGAAGAACATACACCGTAAATTTAGGGTGCACGTTGTCTGACGAATAATAAGTTGCTTTGGCTCTGCATGTTTCAACCAGTCTGACATTTTTAGTCATCATCAAATAACCCTTTTTTCAAAAGAATTTTTTTTCTGATGACGAGTCTTATCTGAAATTATTATAAGCCGAAGAACTGACTGAGAATGCTCACATGTAAGAAGACTATTTTTTTAAAAGTTGCTTACATATTACAGATCGATGATTTTTTCCTTTGAAAATAATGATGTGTCGTTGCAAGAGTATTGACCAAACGAGACAGCTTTTACTCTCTCGGCGTAATTGGCATTTTGCTCTTTTTTTATTTACAGCATAATTCTGCTGAGCTCTGAGTTCTGAGCAGTGATCAAATCACTTCATTTGCTCAATCTATTATTTGCGTTCCGCACTCATGACAAGTAGTCAAATCGCAAACAAGCTCACGCCACCAGACAAATAGCCTAATAGTAAACTCACTAATTGAAATGGAGCGATTGAAAAGGAGACGGCAGGTAAATACTAAATAATAATATATCTCTACTCACTCACCACCGAAGAATTACATTTCAGCCATCAGCATTAAAAACTAAATGTGTGCCAATGGCCGTTCCCGTTCTACTTAAAGAAAAAAAATATACGGACATCGGCAGAATACTGGAGTGACATGCATTTTAATATTATTGACAAGCCTTAATCTGAAAATACAGGTTAAAATGTTTAATTTAAAAAAAATAAAAATTGTATATATACCATGACGGGACTGTTACACTTTTTTCCCTATAATTGTGCCCTCTTTATAAGGCTGAGTAAAAAGTGATGTGAATAGCGTGCTCCATCCCCGCTGCTGGAAGTGTTTCGCAGTTGAAATATTTTTGAAAGACTGAAGAACTAGCATTATGGCTTTTTACCGCACATTTAACGAAATGAAAGTAATCCCGTGTACGCAATAAAATTAATGGGACAATAAATATCAGACAGTAAAATGTTTGTTGGAGGAAGCTCGTTGGGGAATTTCCTCTTCTTCATTACGACATGGACATGTAGCCACAGCCACAGCCGGCCGGTCGCGCTTAGTTTTTTTGTCCTTTATTTTCAGCTTAGCTGAAAAGATTGAGAAATGAAACGAAGCATGACGAAAAACATTTCCTTTTCAACTTTTTCCTTCACACCCCAAATGAATTTTTAATGTACACGTAAGATATGCATACTGAGAGCGGAGGCAATGTAATAAAAATGGTAATTGTACTAACAGCTTCAAGAGAAAATAAAATAGAAGAGAGACAAACGGCTACCGTCGACAGTGAGTCGTGTTGATCGACCAACTTGTCAAAATCCTCATGAAATACGACAATATTGATATAAGAAAAAAATAATAAAATAAAATTCCACTACGGAAAAAAATATTTACTGCTGAACAAAAACAAAACAATTCTTGATAAAAATATTCAACCCCCATACGTCTTTCTCCCACTTCTCAATAATAATAATAGCTATAAAACTCGCATAAATTTAACAGTTTACTACCAAGAAAATAATTCCCTTTTTGTCTTCAAGCTCAGATTTTTTCGTGGAAATGAAGATTATTAATACCTTTTCCACTGCACAAAAATTCCAAACTGACAATAGAAATAAAAAACAGCTCGGTATAGTGTCTTCTTTTTGTCAATTCCCTTTTTTCTCTTTGTACTTGGATTTTTATACCTTTCTCAAAAATTCAGATTTTAACCTTTTTCTCGTACTCACCTTGTGCATTTTTATGACAGCTAAAAAAAGACGCATTACAGATACTACTCATTACCATACATTACAATACTTCTTCACTCCCTCGAACAATAACGAAGAAGTAGCGATAATAACATTGACCACATCACGTCATAGTTGGTGGTGACACCGCTTTTATTCATTATTATTAGGACTAGGCGGTTGTAAAAGCGGAAAAGCCAGCAGTCAGCTTGGGCCAAAATTCCGAAACCACCCCTAATAATAGTTCCTTCCAATTTTTCAGCAGCACTAAACAACGAGAGATGTCATTGCAGAAAAAGGAAAGACAAAAACTAAAAGTTTTATGGATTGATCGAATATGACAGCTTGATGCATGACTTGAGGATTTGTTTTGGTACTACACATCTCTTCATTTAAAAGCTGGGCCAATTTTTTCATTCTTTGTAAATCTTAAGCCCGACCCAACTCTAAAGATTATTTTTGTTGGGAGGTCGTCTCCAAAATACCCGACGAGATTCACAGAATTTACGGTAGTCACAAAGTCAGCGCGCATGGACCGCACTTGTACAGCAAGTAACATTTTTGTGCTCAAAAGTTTGCAGTAATAAGCAGGTTTATTATATGCTATAGTGAAATAGGAGCGAGTTATGCTAGAAATACATCAATCATCACGAAAAAAAATCTTTCGCTTTTGCTCGGTATCATATCGTAAACAATATCTTCAGTATATTTACATTGAATGAGTATCGAATTGGATTTAGAATTTTTTTTAGCTGTAGGGTTGCGGTTGGCAAAGATGGATGCTGTATGGCCACAAGCTTCTAAATATCTTTTTTTTCATGAGTGTCCACATGCATTTTCATATTGTTGGGAACGGATGCATCTTTCAGTTGTATGAATGGCTGGATTTGTTGAATGCATGCTAATGCTAACTAAGTAGGGTTGTTTATGAGAATTGATGCGATTTTCCCCAATTCGTCATCAAAATTCCTGTTAAAAAAAGTTGTTTTACTGATGATTCATACCTGCTCACTTGGATTCTCTGCCTCTCCTTTTTTCTCTTAATCTTCTCGCATCTTTGCAGCTGCAAGCAATAGCAATGTGAATACCTATGCGCCACATTCACAGCACCACCACCACTCTGAAAAGCCAAACTATACCGCCGCGTCTCGTCACAGAAAAACACACTTCTCACTTATATTCCAAAAAAATGTACTTTTAATATATTATAGTCAACAGTAGAAAGTGAGTTTGAGTGTGGGCTAATATCAAAATCCTTTTTTTTACTTCTGGTCCCGGGAAGTGGGAGAGGGATGATGCCAGATTTTTTTTCTCATTTCCTA
>JAHZND010000878.1:0-27120 GCA_027744115.1 Acrocyrtus sp. NNG-2020 | reverse complement strand
TGATTCTTGATAGGCTTACACCGACGGAGCTAGAACCGATTTTTCTATTAAGGTTGAAATGCAACCAGCTCCACATCTGGAAATATATTCTTTAAAAAAGCTAATTTTCTCGTGTGAAGTTAATTTGTTCACAAATTTCGAGTAAATATTTGACACGGAGTAAATTTTCATCCATTTTTTTTTCATTTGCTAACCTTGTATACTATCATCCTAATTGTCTTTTAAAGTGCATGCTAAATTATGCCATCAATACGAATAAGAATAGCGGAAAATATTGTTCCAGTAGTCTGCAGTGCGGTCGCATAATGTCGGTGAAGTTTGTAAATAGTTTGTGGGAAGGGAATCAGTTTAAGCCTAATAAATGAAACTGATTAGATTGAATGAACGAATGGACTTTCTTCAATTAATCAGCTTCATCCGTTAAAAGCTACCAAATCAAATGTTTTGACAGTGACACGATGCTCCGCGCTTAAAAACTGCTAAATCTTTTCCTGGAATTTAGGGAAGATTGAAAAGTACTTAGATAAGCCTAACTTTTTTGCCCAAAGGAATAAAGTTTATCCATCAATTGAGTCAAAACAGTAAGGCAGACACGGTGATAATGGGAAAGGAGCCTTCTCCAACTTTTTTTTAAATACTTGTCCGAAGTNTTTTTTTTAAATACTTGTCCGAAGTTCTTCCCCAATTCCCTAAATGAACCCATGCCTCGGATTTATCCGTTCGCATCGTTCAGCTATTGGTATCAACTTCGCGCTCATCTCTTTGAAGAGAAGGTTTAGTTGGAAATTTTTTTTTCTCTTTTCAGCTCAATCCTATCTCAACTCGACCAAATGTGCACATCCCCATACAGTAACATACGTAACACAAAGCACGCTATTGCTACACATGAAGCTGTTATCAAGTATGTCTTTTATTTTAGTTTTTCCATCATTGTGTCAACTTTATAAGTTTTTTGCAAAAAAAATCTGTTTTTTCTTCAATTTAATATCACTTCCATTAGAAGAAATGGTCCCCTAGAAGAGATAAATAAGTGTTTGACTTTAGCCCTCTTATCATCCATTCACCGCTTTTCCAAAGCAATTTTTTGTCTCTTCCAGTCCAGATTTTTATAACCGTCCCATTCATCCTATATTCCGAGATATTACATTACAATACAATCTCTTATTGTTGGTTGTTTTCTCTGAACTGCTTTTATTTTCAGCTGACTATTTTTTTGTTTTCCTACAGCGTTTTTTCCGACTGTTTGGTCATTATTTCTTATTTGCTTTGGGACTTCCACTGGTTCCATTTACTCCCTCTTCTGTTTTATTTTTATCAAGAGCAGGTTTTACGCTTTCACTTTGCTACTTTGCTCTGGAAAATATGTTTGCGTGGGATTTTCTTCGATTTTTTTCATTACATAAACTCCTCCAGTGCAGGCCTTTGTCTGGATGTGGATTTTTTCCCTGTTCCTTGGTGACTCACTTATTTACCGTAACTACTTTCCCGGTCCAGTTCCTTTTCCTCTAGCGGTTTCGTGTCAATACGGCCCCTTTATCTCTTTAAAGAGACAGGTCAATTGAAGAGCTTAAATTTTAAACAGACCATATAGCCTAATGGCGAATTGACCTTAGTTCTCATAAAATAAAATGGATATCCTTGAATAAGTAGAAAATATCAGCTTGAATTCCGATTTTGGTGCAGTACATGGAAAAATACTAAAAAATTCACTTCTTTCAACTATTCAATCCAAAATGAAGGCGTGCACGATAACAATGAGGACAGCTCTCTCAAAGGATGGCTTTTTGGGATAAAGGGGACACTATCATTTTTCAACTTGCATCACAGTAAAAGTCCACGGTGCACTAAAAATAATCATAAAAGTTTAATTTTATAGTAGCCCTGTTACGTAACAGTTTTATATTGTTTTATTGTACGTCAAACACACGCCACTGGAAAGTTCCAGCTTTCCTCCTACAAAGATGTACATAATATCCGTTCAAGTAACATGCAGCTCAATCCGCAAAGACTTTTCGTCTGTTTTAAAAAGGGATTTCGCTTTTCAAATGGAAATTAGCAACGTTACTACACCAGATATCCTTTCCCTTTTGGCTTCCGCTTTTACCCTCTTATCTGCCAAAAGGATTGAGTTCAGGAATAAAAAAGAAGCAACACCAGCACAGCAACAGTGCCCGTGTATACTAATTCCAAGAAAAGTTTACTCTTTGTCTCGCGTAATGTTTGCTTATTACATTATGTTAACTTTATGGAAAGCATTTCCATTGCACACAGGAAAAAAATGATGATAATGTAATGAAAATAAAATGAAGTAAAAGTAAATCCAGTACTGGGAAGTATAAAATTGACAGAGCTGAAATGTATAAACAAGCTCTGTTTGTTAGCACAGATAGGTAGGTACCTAGATGTGATGTACATACATAGGTAGCTACATATTTCTACAGTATCAATTTTTCACTAGAAATAAAAAAAGAACTTTTTTTACAACTTGTAAAAGTGAAGACTCTCTTGCTGATAGGTTGATGACTCCTAAAAATTCGTTAGATGTAATCTGTGAAAAGTGCGCTTGTGCTTTTAATAATTTTTTTTAGTAAAATCTAATTTTTGAATGTAATTTCCAGGGTTTTCACAATTTTGTTGCATAAGATCAACTTTTATTTTTAAAAAATTGGAATACGTTAACGTGACTACCATGGAGTAGGTACAGCAATTTTGAATTGGATTGTATACGTTCTAAAAGGAAGTTGGTAGGGGAATATAGCTAAGATTTTCTATTGAAACCGAATCTTGCGATTCTACTCCACAAATGTTGCTACGAGAGCAAATTATTTGGGGTTCCCTATTGGACGAAAAACTACGAAAAAACTTGCACATCAGTGCAGCTGACTGACAAGGACTATGGACTACTTTTTATGTGCGCATCACCAAGACATGTCTGTGAAAAGTGCGCTTGTGCTTTTAATAATTTTTTTTAGTAAAATCTAATTTTTGAATGTAATTTCCAGGGTTTTCACAATTTTGTTGCATAAGAAGATCAACTTTTATTTTTAAAAAATTGGAATACGTTAACGTGACTACCATGGAGTAGGTATATCAATTTAGAATTGGATTGTATACGTTCTAAAAGGAAGTTGGTAGGGGAATATAAGATTTTCTATTGAAACCGAAGCTTGCGATTCTACTCCACAAATGTTGCTACGAGAGCAAATTATTTGGGATTCCCTATTGGACGAAAAACTACGAAAAAACTTGCACATCAGTGCAGCTGACTGACAAGGACTATGGACTACTTTTTATGTGCGCATCACCAAGACATGTGAAATGGGAAAAGAGATCATTTCGAACTAAGGAGGATTTCAAGCGATACTGATATACTTAAAGGATTTTCTTGCTTAATGCTTTTGTGTAACTGACTAGTGACTAGAAACTAGCCCTTTTGTTTTGTCTTATTACTTTTGTAAAAGAAAAGATTTCCATCTCATTAGTCGTTATACAAAAGAGCATGTATTGTTTTCCGACTTTGCTTTTCTTGGAATTGTTAAAATCTTGCCTTTTTGGTTTCGGTAGTGGCACGCACCATCAACCACACTGTACACTACAATACTCGATGCTAGTCAGAAAAAGCTCAAAATATCTAATTACAGGATTTCCCTCATGCAAACAAATCATGGCCCTAAAAATCTCAATTTTCCTCCTTAGGACTGCTCTAATTAAGTTTTGAAATGAAATTTACACTCCAAAAATTTTACTCATAGCAAGCGATCCTTTACCGTGAAGAAGTCTAATTGTACAATTTATGCCAATACATAAACTAACTTTATTTAATCATTTTTTCTTTCTTTGGAGTAAAAACATTTTCATTTATATTTATCAAAAAAATAAAATAAAAGCTTGAAGGCTGCCACCGTCACTATGTAATTCTTTCTCTTCTTATTGCATACCCCACACCATACCATCTTTTCGTGTGCAGGTTCTAATTTGCAGAATATAAAATTTTTATTCATTCGCATCATAAAATTTTTTACTGCCATATTTTTGGAAACCAAGCTCAAAAAGTGCACAAAATACACAAAGCGCAGTAGTATAAGCCATGAAAACACTTTTCTCTATTCACTGTACACAGCAGAGTTGGTAAGTAGCACAAAAAATTTTCTTTCCACTTTCTGCACAAAAAGAAATAAAAAACTATTACGATCGTAATCAAGTCTACTCATGTCCACTGATAACTTTTGCTGATGCAGCTGACGAGCTGACTATAGCTATTTTGACGTGATCTCCACATCTCCACTTGCAATAAAGTGGATGATGGTCAGCGATAAACCATCCAAGTGGATAAGGCTACCTCAATTGATTCTCAAAACATCTTCATTATCATCTTTCCATGAACTTTAGTTCTCTCCTTTTCAGGAAGGAACATTTTCCAGATTAGGAACATTTGTCCTTTATCTCTAGATGTCATCTGGTTATTACCGCCACAACGAAATCCAGCATCATTTTTCAACCTAACTACCCCACACGCGTTTAGAACAATTGGGACAACGGTTCCATTTCACAAAACGACCTTCCGACCTTCCTCATCAGTGTCAGCATCAGACTAAAATTGCCGTTTTATTGAGTAGCTTCCACAGAGCAGGCAGACCCATATAAAACCATTTTATTCCTCCCAGAAAGAGTAACCCATTTTCTCAAAAAGAATGAAATAGGTATGTTAGGTTGGCTTTTCCGTGTGAAACGTATTTCAATACAATTTGTGTTTTTAGGTGAGATCCAGGTGTGCTGTATGATGTCCTACAGTTGCTGTTACTTACACATTCAAAGTATCCATCTAGCCTAGTCTCATCATCGTAATTCTCGATGAAAAAGGAGCGAGGCGAGAAAATGAGGCTAGGCATATTCCCTAGATCCTCCGTCCTCCAGAAAAAAAGTCCCCTTCTGCCCTATTCCATCCCCTCCTCTGTTTTGGCGGGGAGTGAATAAGTTAATGATGATAAATAAAGGAGCGCACACAAAAGCATTAAGAAGTTTACTTGAGTGATGATGGTATGTTGCTGTGGTGGTGAGATGACCAAAAAAAGGTGTTGAAGCAGCAGCTCCATCATGATATGATACCCCAAGGAACCTACGCATTTGCCAGAAGTACTCTAACTCCGAGTATCCAGTCAGTAGCGGGTGGAATGGAATGAAGGGAACAAGTCCATCCATTTCCAGTTTGTTATTGCTTTTATTACTGCCCTTGTAAGTGGATCGTCTTTGGTGTTACTTGTCGCATTTGCTGGGATAAAACCCAATTTTCCGACTCGGCTCTGCTTGGTAATGCTGTACATATATTAATAACGTGGACTCATGGACATGGCAGCAGACATAATAGCCGAGAATGGGACGTACGTAATGTGTTGATTTTGTACTGGTGGAAAGGGATCCTGGAACATGAGGACGTTCACTGATGTAAACGAAGTTTATCATTTGTGTCTGCTCCTTCCTTTCTTGATTTGACGTTATTAGAAGGGAAAGTGAATAACTCCTTCTTGCCGCCTTTTCTCATCTTCACGATGACGAGGCCAAAAGATTATAAAGATGCCGAGAAGGAAAAGAGAATTTACAGATGATAAAAAGTAATGGGGATAGAATCAACAACGCACCGCAGCAGATTAACTGAAACTTTGCAAGCAGGGAAATATTTTGAAAAGGCTTTTCCTATAAGAGATCCTCGGAAGTATAGAGGAAACCCCAAAAGGGATTTCTTCTATCCTTCCTGGGAAGAATTGTTGCAAAAATCGATTTTTTCATTTACTCTCGTCTCGAGGATCATGTATGAAACTAAAGCATAATCGCCGAGAAGGAAAGACTAAGTACTTCTGTTTGACAAATTCTTGGAGTGACGACTAGGTGTACTTATTTATTGGTAGTGTGGAGAAATGCTGCCGACAACTTTGCTCTTTTTTCTTCCAATTTTTATGCTTTGTGTGCGGAATTGCTTGTGTTTCATCGCATCTGCAAATAAAAAGTGAAAGAAAATGTTGAGTGCAGTTACCAACAAGTAGAAAGAATAGATGATGCCTTTCCGGAAAAGTGGGAGTAAGTGGAGTGGAAGTGAGTGATGTAAATAACAGTTATGGACCAGGTATCAGCTTTCATGGGGAGGTACTTCCGAAGAACTACTTCAATATACCCTTCACCTACCTTCGGGTTTGGCAGGGTGGATGTAGAGATGGATATGAAGGAGAAAAGTTTTTTCCTTTAATTCTTTAATATTGCGTAAAACAATGGAGAAAAAAGAGAAGGGCAAGGCACGTATAAACGTAATAGTTTAAGTCTGAGAGAAAAGTTAATCAATCTTCAATTTACTTCCGTCGCGTAGGTATATGCTTTTTGCGTTATGTACACGGAACAAGTCTCGTACAGCTCGTTCTACTTTCTACTTTTCAACTATTTACTTAACTCAATTTTCTTCTCATTGGGATAGGGAACTTTTGTGGCTTTGGGTTGAGGAAGGGTCACGCTTTTCTTCATAGGAAAAGAAGGCGAAACAGAAAACTGGCATAATCAACTAATTAAATTTAGTATTTATGCGCTTCGGTCTGAACTCCTGAACGAATAAATGCATCTGAATGGACCTCATTAGAGAGTGGTTACTATATTATTTTTAATTATCAGTAAACTTTTCTGCAATGATTAGTCTTTGCATTTTTATTTTGTTTTCTTATTTGGCATTCGCATTCACATTTCTCACCTTCTTTCAAGGAGGAGAAATAATGAGCTACATACCACATATATATTTCATAAAGTATGCACTACTTTTTACACGAAAATCCAAAATATGTTGGAAAATGGTCATTGTAAACTGAACATGCAAGACAATAAACTGATTTATTTGAAACACCTTTAACTAACAGGATCTGTCTGGGCTAACATCATTTATATACGCAAACTGGTAGTGTTTTTTTGTAACGCTGTCACTGTATGAAATAACCAGATACGTATAAAAACCATGTAGTTTTAATGCATTTTTGTTATGAAAGTTAGATTTACGACTTTTCTATATTGCGTCACCGCCGTCACCTTATTTCCTGCAGTAAGGACAAACTTTTCGCCACTTGTGCCACACTACCGTTTTCCTAAATCCAGTCATGCTCTCCTCTTTCCCCAACTTCATTAGAAGGAGAAAACCAGTTCCGGGAAAGAAATGCCTCAGCTATTCTAATTAAGTCGAAGCTAATTAAACTTTTGTTTATGAAAATTCTCTTATAAAGGCACCCCTAGCAACTTGCAAGATATTAGAAGAAGCTATTCATTTCCTTGAAAAATATGAAGTAGAAAGCAGGAATGAAAAAATGTCTTACGCTTACATCCTTGTAGTAAAGTGAACACAAAACAACAGGCGCCAAGCAGTTGTCTTCATTATTTAGAAGATGATCCAAGCAGACAAAAGTCACCCTTTTACAGGTAGCCTTCAACTTCAGCTCTTAAACATCCAGCATAGCATTATATCCTTCCCATTTTTGTCCAAGTAACTAAGTTCAAATCAAGGAGGGGGAGATAATAGAAAGTTCTGAAAAAGACGTTTTGCTCCTCGTTTACTACCTTGTCATTTTTTTCTCCTTTCATACCATCATTTCCCCTTCAACCTCCTTTTTTGTACAAAGCCCAACACAGTGACACAAAAAATAAAAGTACACAATGAAAAGATTCAATTGAGCTAGAATCGTAACGCGAAACGCAAACTTTGCAATGTTTGCTTAGTCACTTGCCACGTTGACTTTTTTATCATTTTTCATCCCCAGCTACAACCCATTTTGTGGGCACATTACAAAACCACTAAAATTACTTTTTCCAGTCAAAGTTTTCGCATAGAGGCTGGCTGCACAATAAGAAAGAACATCAATTTTGGTGTAAATACCTTCTCCGTGCTAAAATATTATAGTTTAGCTGTCGCCAGAAAGAGTAAGAAATTGTTTCTTGAGTACACTTTGTGACAAGCTTTGACGTGAAGTATGCGACCCTCACATACTTTAACGCTGTAGCAGATCAAAAAAGTTACTTTCTCCGTTACACTATTTGCGCTTTTTCTACAAACCTCTCGATTTCCGGGCACTTTTTCTTTGTTTCATTTAAGGTATATGGGACAGCCAAGCTTTCTAAAGTTAATGCAAAAGAATGCTTTCATTTCACGATTGTGACGTTTGTCTGTCTTCTCCGAAGTAGATAGAGAGGTGGAACCTCTGCATTGTTTCATGTAGTAACAAAAATCATGTCAGATAGTCAGATGTTCACACACGTGTAAGAAAGTAAGCGAGAGTTAGAAAAAATAGTCTGAAAACAAAAGGTTTCTTGGTGAAACTCTCGTAAAATGTAGAACCTCCACGTGGTTGAGCTCTTTATGTCTTTATTGCACTACTAATAGCAAAAAGAGAAAACGTTACGCATGAAAGTCCTCGTTCTATTAAGAACTACGCCTTTTTTGTCTTTTGATCATCCAATTTTATTTTTTTGGAAAGCTCGAAATGTGCCTCTTTACTATTTGATGTGCTCTCTTATTTTAGTCAATCAGGTGAAAACACGGGGACTTTAATACAAGCAGAATCTATGAAAGAGATGGGATAAATAATTTTTTCACTTTTCACTTTTATCAGCTCATTATTATTTTACATTTGAAAGCTGCTCGCGTTGACATTGAGCTAAAATCAATTTCCCAAGTAAAGCATATTATTGTAAGGTTTGATGGGCTGAAAGCACATTTGCACTGATCCTTCATGGTTTTTTAAACTAGACTGAATGTGATTTGTATATTATAACGAGCAAAAAATTCAATTTTTTTAGGCCAGCCACCATTTGCTGAACTAAAAGAGTTACTTTTTCTTGTTCCCTTAAAATCGACCATCGACCCGAGCACGTGTCCCTTTTCTAAAATGAATCCAGAGAAGCATCCATTTGAAATTTTCCAAGCTACCAAAACAGCTCGACAGCTGAATCAAAATATATGTAAAAACTGCACCCATAACTGTCATAATGATCAACTTCAGATGATTCACGGGGTGCACTTTAAAAATACGCATCGACATATACTTCCACAATGGAATTTATCCTTAGCTACCTCCTTTCTGCCAATCTCAAAACTTTCCTTTTTCCCAGACGCAAAAATGTTACTGTTATCATCATTGATAGGGCATCTTTACTTCCTCTTTCCCCTCCTTATACAGGAAAAAGGGAACCGTGAAAAAAATCGAATTCACTTCTCACTGCTACCTCCCCGCCTCTTCCTTCTTCTTTTTCTTTAAGAAAGGACATTGGAGAAGAAAAGCATGTGCATATGCATGTTTAAGTAGGAAAAGTGAATTTCACTTTTCTACAGTTCATTACATGACAATAAGGATTTCGAGGCACTTTTTTATAATTAAACTTTACATAGATATGGCCAAATTCATGCATGCTCGCACCGAAAATCTTTCTTTACATATTTTTATACTCTCGTCGTACCCAATTTGTGTGCATGAAAGAAAAAGAAAGCAAAGTTTAAAAGCGAAGGGAACGACTTTCTTTCCACAATTTTATAGTTGGAATTCACCAGACAATTCTAGTGACCTAGTCATCTTTCATCCCATTTCCCAGTAGTAAACACAATGCGGTAAAATTATCCTATTGTGTCAAGTTTTCGTTGTCACTTGAAGAAAACTCTGTGTATAAACGTGATAAATACACTTATATCCTAACAATAATAAGAGCAAACCACAAAAGACCTTAGAGAAAGAGCGACCGAGGGAACTGGTAAAAAACTGAAAATATCCGTGTTCTATTGCTACATTAGACACGTGGTTAAAGATAGTACGCTTTCATTTCGTTAACCCATTCATTCATGAAACTCGTCTTGTGTTGTTGTTGCTCCATGCGATAAAGGTAAATTGGATTCTGTTGTTGGTTACAAGAGCCGAGAAAATATTGCGACAGGATTCGATCTGGAGAAACACTAAACATTATGGAGCATGTTGATTGCGCTTATGGAAAAGTATGCAAGAAGAAAAACAGGAACCTTGCATCCACTCAATGTTTATGGGAATAGGTAGGGACTTAGGAACCAACAAAGAAAGGGCGCAGTCAAAGCTTTACCTAGTGAATAGGAGAAAAAGCTCTGTCAGAAAGTCTCTTCGTCTGCTTTAGGTGCCCCTCGAAGAAGAAAAAAGATTGGGATTGGCATATTGACAGAAAAAGTTTATATATTGCCATGATATCATAAATTTTCTCAGCGCTTAGTGTTCGTAGAGAGATGTCTCACAGGAAATGATTGCTTTCCTAGCCACTTTGTGCAAACCGTAACAAGCTGATTTCCTTCTGTTTGGTGTCTCCTGAGTCAGCAATACAAGTACCTAATAGGTGAAAATCATTTTCTGCATTTTCAACGTCATTGTGTTTAATTTAGTTTTAATTTTTGAATGTTTATGAAATAAAAGAGAGACTACAAAAATGGATGTCTTTAGCCGTATTCCTAAAAGTAGCAAAGTGTATCTGCAAGGAAAATAACGCTAAAGGAAGTGCCCATTCGCCTATTAAATGTACAAAATAGTAAACAAATAAAGTAATAATGAAATTGTAGCAAGAATCAAAATCCCTTTGTATCGCTCTGTGCACAGAACTAACTTTCCTCCTAAACGTATTAAGATGTTCAATTTCCCAGCTTACTTTACAAGATGCATAGGTATAAAACTTTTATTTGAAAAGGAAGTAAAAATCCTTGAATACAAGAAGTGGGGCAAATAGAAAGTAAATTGAATAAATGACGAGTAAAGTGGCCCTCTTCTAGTTTTTGTATCCAGGTTTTGCCCTGTCCTCAAAAAAATAAAGAATCCTACGCAGGGGCTTTTCTCCTTCTCCATATCTTCAGTTTTACTCATGTAACAGGAAAAATGAGAGTGATGTTACTCGTACTAGTACACTCCAATCTGGCAATGTAGAGCACAAAAAGTACTGGAAAATATATCTAGAATCTTTCCGGCATATATTTGATTTTATCCTTGAGGCTACCAAAAGTACGCCATGGAAGCCAAATAATAAAAAGGGAATTCATTCTATTACAGACTACGCCTCAGCAGTTGGAAGAATGGTAAGCGATCATCTTTCAACATCCAGGGAGAAAGGAAATGTCCATCAGACTTTTTCTATGGCCACTCTGGATACACAGATTTTTTATCAGAGGGAAAAGAAGAGGAGGACTACTAAAGGAAGGAAAAGCAAAAGCTTGTTTACTCGCTCAACGACAAAAACAGGATGAAGAAGAATCAAATAAAATAAGACGGAAAGTACATCTGGACAAGAGGGACATCAGAGGCAAACAATGCGAAAGGAAACAAGAAAAATACTTATTCTGGTTTGTAGTTGAAGTATATTCCCTCGGCCGTATAATTTTTCTCTGTTCCTATCTCGCATCTTGCCAAAACTTCAATTTGTTCACATTTGGAAAACGAAAATTTCTGGAGAAAAAGAAATTTACGTGCCTTATCTAATAATCCGCTTTGAATTTCAGCGTATTAGCGAGAAGATGAAAGTACAGACAAAATACCTTTAAATGAAGTTTGATAGCGATGAAAGAGAGGACATGTTTGGAATAGGATAATGACATGAAATTGATAACATTATGGCTTGCCCTTACAAACCTGTCTTTGATATTTACGGCTCAAAGCAGTCAGTTTTTATTTATTGATGTTAGGCATCCAATATGTGCATTCAAGTAAGCGTCCATTTAGGACACAAAGCGGTTAATTGCATCTTCAGACGAGACGACACAGTTAGAGCAAAAAAAACAAATTTCAAAGAAAATTTCCTTTGACACATGTTTTCTACGTGGACTCTCGCTTTTGTAAGTGTATATAACTTATATACATAATAAGAACTAGGGTAACGATACATTTTTCTTCACTCTATCCGATTTCTTTTGTATACCAATGTACCTTCTGCAATGTCCTAGTGCTAGCTAATCGATCGAAATTGAATGTAAAATTTACGTGGACGATTTTCCAAAAATGGAAAATGATTCGAGCAAGTGCCAATAATGGGAGTGGACTTGTGTTCCAGCTCAAGTTCAGGATGAAATGGTCCAAAGCTCTAGATATTCACTGAACTGTGAGCTTTGTGAGCTCTGTGACTTGTAATGATGAAGTCCTGCGAAGAAAAATGTACTCTTGTATTGGTGTGCAAAGGAGGTGATCACTCTTCGATGGTCACTTCTTTTTTTGAGTGGTAAGTGCTTGTAATATATTTCTTCAGTGAACAGGCAAAAAGGAAAGCTGGCACAGGAGCAGCTGCTGCTCTCAATTGTCATAGTGGCTTTGTGAAATTCACCGTGGATTTCATGTGAAGTGAAAAACAGGGAATTAATACGTCCGTGCCCGTCTCAGTTTTCAAAAGAAAAGCAATATAAATGCAGTACACTTGAAAAAGTAAGAATAGAAAAGCTGTCATTGCTGAGCAACAAAGAAAGCAATAAAAGCAAAGATCAAGAAGCAGAAGCGGAAGGGACGCAAAACGTGAGTGTATGGCAGACAAATGAAAATTGCCAACAGGAAGGCATAAACCTGACTTGCGTTGCAATTTAACTTTAAAATTTTAACCTAAAACATTGGAACAAAAATAAATGAACCAAAAACTCTCAGCGGGCGAACATGTTTTCTAATGAAGCCTTACCATACAACACCGAGCTTTTCCAATCTTAAATGTTACCGCATCATTTTCCGTCCCTCACGATATGAGAAGTGTTGCAATTTCAGCAATTTTACACAGTAGAATCCTACCGGATGTGTGTTGATCACTGAAGTTAGCAATATTAACAACGCGCGGCATCAGATCTCCAATGTAATAAAAACTGTAATTGCTGTCAATTGAAAAAACACGATACTCTCAATAGTCATCAATAAAGTCATCCTCGAAAGGAAATTTATGGGTAATTTATGTAACGAAATGTGGGATTTATGGGTAGTATTAATGGCCGCGGTGTGGAACACTATCCCAGAGGAATGTGAAAGAGAGCGGAAAGTGAATTAAAGTTGTTAGGTTGGAAAGGCAAAGTAATGGCATAAAGACATTAAAAAATGCAGCAGTCCTCTCTGCACATCCAAGGGCCAGGGGCACGCGGAAAAATGTTTTTTTTGCTAGTATCTGGTTAGTGAAATAAAACCAACTATAAACTGTACATATTACGATGCCATATTACCAACCTTGCTTGGAGTTTGCAATGAATAGAGCTCTGCAAGTTATTCAGAAGTTAACTGCGTCATATTTTTGTGGAATCATGTAGGTACTATGTACTATATAACTTATGGCATAAAGCGATTAACCCTTGGCCCATTTTCCATAGAGTGAATTTAGTTAGTTTTTTTTTGCTTTTGAAATTGTAAAGGTTCTAATGCAAAACCTTACGGGGGTTGAATTAAGGCTCAATAGGCAATCGTTTCCAGTCACAAATGAAATGACTTTTTAAATTCAAAATAATAAAATATTTGGCTTGCTCAATTGATTACAAATTAGTTTCAGTGCGTTTGTAACACTGACCGGGCATGATTTACAAATAAGTGAATAGGTGAAAACGAGGAAAGCCTAGTGACAAAATCTTTACCATACAAAGTGCGTTTAAGTTCCTGATGGGCTGTTTTCGTAATGAAATGTCCTTGGCGTGCATTAAATGAAAGCCTTTGGAGGAACTTTATTAAATTTGTATTTGGCAAACTTCTGCTAAATTCTGGTCTTTAAAATTGCAATAAACTTCTCCCAGCTTCTTAAGGAAGGGAGCCTGTTAATTACTTTGAAGAATCCCGACACTCGCAATTTTCAGCTTAGTAAATTCTCCACGCTCGGTGTTTCGGAGTATCGGCTCTCCACGGGAGATTACTTGAACCAGCCTACTTTACCAAAAAGAGTCTTAAGGAATGCATATTAAGCTGAAGCTCTTCTGTTTTCGTTTACGAGTATGAATACACTACAAGTGTTCTCGGGATCCGAAAACTTGCCTAAAAAACTCCTTCCCTATATGTGTACGTTCCTCTAGTTTGCTGCAGAAGCAGAACGGGAAAAGTGCGGGGATAAATTCTAGGTCAAACTTATTTCTTCATTAGTGAACAAAATTAGTTCCGAAGTTCCGACAAAGCAGACAGTTGTGTACAACTGTACGTACTTTTTAAATGAAGTAGCCTTGAGTAGCTCCATTTACGTTGTATAATTAAAGTAGGCTTTGAAAGTTGACTTAGGAAGTTTCAAGACATGTAAAATTATGGCTTTTGATTTCCCCCAAAAGTCATTATTTCACTCTGGTTATACAGTATAAAGTAAAGCAAAACTGGATCCTTCACTGGAGTATTCCAGTGATCATGGCTTGACTCTCGCTTCTAGTAAACTATTTTAAATGCAATGTTAATGAGATTACTCAAGAGGATTACAACGTCCAAATGGCTCTACATAAGAGTGAAATTTCACTAATTGAGAACATTTTCTACGGAATTGAAAAATCTCGGAGTATTTTTGGAGGCAGACTCATTAGAAAAAGGAAAGCGACCTTTGAATAGCAACACAAGTTCAATATTATTTTTGAGGTCGAATCTTGAACTCCTTTAGTAATGCGTGGCGTTTATCCAATGTTCTAAAGCAAATATTTGTACTATCATCCTGTTCCATTTGCCCGATCTTCTTTAACTTTCCATAGAAATTGAAAAGCATATTCCATTCCAACAGCGAGATCCCAACTCTTTTCAGGTCACTTTTAGCTGGTCCTAGTCCAGGTTCCAATTCCAATTCGATTTTATTTTGCAAGGGATGTGAAAGTGCACATCAAAAGATTATGTCCTCCCAGCTCTTTTTTCAGTTACTGAAAAGGAAGTAATATTTTGAAAGGGATATTGAAAACAGCTCATTTATTTCCCATTTTCGGAGCAACCAGCCCATGATCCTCCATCTACTTTTCTGTCATTCCAGTCTCCCTTTTTGGCTTTTTGTAGGCTCTAAAAATGTTAGAGACAGTCCACGAATCCACATCCACCGCCTTGCGGTTACATTATGCTAGCCGTGCGTGCTCAAACTTTCGCAACTGCACGACCACCGAAAATGTACATGAATTTTCTCATGCAACCACTTCAAAAAATGCGACATAAAAATGAGTAAACAGGCTCAACGAGCAAGAAAAAAAAGAATGCAAGCGGGTAAGTAAAAGCAGTCAAACTTATCCAGCATTCCTTCCATACAAAGTAACCCAAAAAAGGTGAGATAGAAATGTTTTGCTGATATCTTCAAGCAAATATATCCCGCTTATTTAGAGTGATAATCCTGCAGGCTGCAGGTAGGCATAAAAATGGAGTTCTAAAGTGCAACGAAAAATAATGTCAAGGGACCACTTAGCTTCAGCTTTTTCTTTGCGTGTTGTTAGTTTTCTTTGAAAAAACCGAGTACGTTTGTGATGGCAGAAAAATGCTGAAAGAAAGTTTCCAAGGGGGAAGTGAGCGTCTCATCTGTGAAAAAGGAGAGGGAGAAGAAAAGAGAGTAAATGATCGTCAACTTCTTTTTTTGCTATCCACTTTGATCCACCTTTTGAACTTCTTTTTTCCTTCTTTTGAAACTTGAGGAGAACAAGACAGAAAATACCGTCTTGTGAGCGAATCATATTCGCCAGTGTGGTAAAGAGGCTGCTCCAATTTCCAGATGCTACCTGGAAACTTAGAAAGTAAGGACACCGAAAGAAGTACATGTTTAAGTGCATGATCAAACACACTGTGACAAGACGACGGTAAAATTTCTGGATTTTTTATCTTGCTGGGAAGTGGGAATGGATAAAGTTGGGGAGGAAAAAGAAATGTAAAAGTATACTGGAAATGACTGCAATGCTATTCGATGGTTGTGGAAAGTATAACAAAATTGTTCTGATAACGTTTGCGTTATTCTGCGTTCTCAAAGCTCAAACAGAATATGGGTAGACCTTGCATGCATTACATTGCCCCAAATTAAGCTGCTAGTGTTCATAGAATTGATAAGTTTTGGAAAAAGACTATATCTACAATTTCCCATATTTATCGTCTCTATGGTAAAAGATGCATGACATAGGATTACCTAATTGTAACTTACAATTTGTGAGTAAAAAAATAAATAAGCTAGCGTTTCATTGGCTTGAAATTCTCATAAATCACTGCCAATTTAAGGAAGGAGTGGGTAGAGTAAGATTCTAAAAATCGGTCCTTCAAAGATGATTTTGGTATTTTTGTTTTTTGTGTACGAAATAGGTTACGGTGCATGACTGTCTTTTGTGTTTCTTGTATCAAGCTTAAGATTTAGATTTAACGCCCTTGCCTATATAGCCCCTGGAACAGGTTTTGTAAGTGGAGCTACTAAAATAAATTCCAAAACAATGCGTACAGGTACATTACACAAAAATCGTACTAGCTGTTATTCGAGAGTGGTCTTATTTCGCCTTTTAACCAGCCAGATCACTCGTTGTCTATGATGCATAATAGATGATGATGATATTGATAAGTCATAATTCGCGTCAGGGTCGACTCCGATCTGATGCATGACTATGGCTGCATGAGCTATAGCGTGCACAGCACAATCGCAAAAGTGGTACTCCGAGTTTTTTCTATTGCAGCCATTTTTGTTCGTTGCCTCCTTGCCACATCTAATTGGCTTTAGTTATGTTATGTTTCCTTGTTACAAACATATCCTTCAAGCCCTCTGGTTTCTTCCTAATAAATTATTAACATGGCATACCAGCATAGCTGAAACAGCTGTATTTTATACGCGATGTTGAGATACTGGAACCGCGACTTTAATCAAATTCTCTTTCTTACAATGAACATTTCTAACAAGATCCGATAGGCTATTTCTTTACAATTTTATTCGTTAGAGAATGCACTACATTTAAATACTATGGAGTTCATTTAAGCGAGTTGGAGGTTATAAATTGCTCCATTAAATTCCATAGCTATTGTTCCATTCTCTGATTTTCAGAGAATAATAGCTTAGTATTGAGCTAGTGCTGCTTCCTTCTCTACGTAAAAGAACGTGATACGTGATTGATCCGGAGAAGCTTACAAAGAATTTTTAATTTTATTCCAACTGACAATCACTCCATTTTCTTTCACAAAACAACTTTACATTTTCCCTTTCTCTTCTCACTATTTTTTCGTGGCTTTTTATAGTTTACGCTGGGCTGAAGTACTCAGAGCAAGCCAACGGAAAACATTACGTAATTATTAGCTTGCCGCTGCACTTAGGCTGCACTGCCGCAATAGTGGGATCGCAAACCCACTTGGTTTCTCGGAAAAATTTGTCAATTTATAATTACGAATTACCTATGCGGTGACTTCTCAAAAAATCGCTGGTAACAAAATGGGTCTTTTCACTGTTTTCAAAGTGGCTGCAATATATTCCTTAAATCAATTTCCACATCAGCTCGTCATTTGTCGATTTATGCTCCTGTTTTCATCCAAAAACCCCTTCTAAATTTGAATATTGTGATGCTTGTAAGTGTCAACAACGCAAGGATAGTGCTATTAGATAATTGGCAATCCAGAATTGTGTTTTTTGCACAGTTTCCCACATTTCTCTTAACTTTACAGTAGTGTCATACCCTCATTGCTTTAATTTTCGTTATCTCCAAATTGAAAGGATCTTCATAATTACGCTAATTTTCAAACTTCTTCGTACAATTATAGGAGAGCCCCAATTTACAGTCAACATTTAAAAAACATTCTAACTAGCCCAGCATAATACATCAAAGCAATTTTCCACTCTTCCACGGACTAAATGTTCAGCGGGGGGAAGCCCTTACGGAGGCGGATGTTTCTGATGACCACATTCTTATTTTTAATGCAACGCAATAACGAAGAAATTTTGTAGGCTAGGAAATTGTTAGTAAAAGGCTCACTTTGCTTGTTCCGTTCCAGCGTTCTTCTTCACTCTCAAAACTTTTCTGAAAAGCTGGCAATTTGGGTAATTTCCTAATATTCAATTTTCCCATCCCATTTCCAAACTTTGCCTGAAGAAGGAAAACTGCCCTCGCAAGAGACCATTTTCTCGCAAGCTGTTGAGCCATCGTCTCCTGTCTCCCTTCTTCGCTTTGGTTTCTTCAAGCAAAAGTGGCTAGCCGCCTGGATTCAATGAGCTTCATCTTATAAAAGCAGTGCTATATATTTGTATTCGCGTTGATGAGGATTTTCTCCAGTTACAACCTCCCGAGATGTGACTGATAATGTCTTATTTTGCTAACTTTCTCACCACTTTGAGCGTTGATGATGGTGGCAGTTAGAAGGTTGCATCCTCAGTTAGCCCGTCGTCAGCCAAAAGTAAGATCTGGATTTGCGCGGTATAAAATTGCACACTAGAATTGTGGTTTTCCATGAATGTATGTGCTTTCACAAGCCTGCACAGGCAATACCAAGGATAAAAAATGTCCTTTGTGATCCCCAAACCCCTCATTATGCTCATTATGCTCTGGTCCTTGCGGTAAAATAAGATAGAACTTGCCCCTTTTCACTTAAATCGAGAAAGTCCCAATTACAATGATTTCACAGCTAATTTAGCAGCTTATCGTGCGGACAAAGAAAAAATATGTTGGCCCTATAGCCAACATCCTGCACGGAATGGAGTGGAAGAAAAGAGAAAAGAAAGTCCGATGTGGGCTGTGGGTAACAGCTGGAATAAAGCAGAGTCATATATACCTTCCTTTTGTTTGATATTGCAATCCAGAATACTTTTATGCTGGCAAAAAGTGCAAAGATAAATGATCCAAATCAGACAATGACTAAGACTTTCTCAGAATGGTACGAATAACACCCGAAAAGAACCTTCAATAAGCAGAAATATAATCTGTGAGGGAAGTGGCAACTGGCAAACTACAATTACATTTTTCAGAATCAAATCTGGAATAAATAAATAATTCGATCCTTTTCTAATGCATGCAAAGTAGACCACAAAAGGGTTTTATGATGTCAATATGAAAAAGATATGCAAGCGCTTTGAAAAACGAAAATCAAATCAAAATGAGAAATGCTGTGTTTCTCTTTAAATATCATTTTTTAAAGATAATCCCGAAGTTCCGATGGAAAATCTGTGTTTTAAGCCAAGCAAATAAAACTGCGAATGGAAAGATGTGACTTCACTGTAATGAATACTGTGTAGCAAACTGGAATGATTCTGTTTCTTGAAACGATGAAAACCCTTTTACCTATAGATACAGATCCTGCAATCAGTATCAGCTTTCTTTGACAGAGGCAGGTTGCACTACGCATTAAAAATTGTACAAGGGGATGAAGGAGAAAAACGAATGGAATGTAGATTTTGACTTTAAACCACTGTAACCATAACAATGTCCAGAAGAAATGGGAATGGTGGAGGCTCTGCAATTATAAAAAGTAACCGTCATTTGTACCTATTGATGCAATCAAGAAACATTTGTAGGGAAATGGGAAAAAAAGGTGTGATAAATAGCCTAAAATCGGTGCTTCATTGAGAAAATTGTTGCTCCTTCCTACATAAGTTAGGGGTCCATAAAGTGGTAGTTAATATGCAGTGAAGTAGTGGTGGTTGTTCACTTATTGGATAATTTATCATTATGATTAAGTAACAAGACGGGTTTGGGTAATAAAACACACGGGTCATATAAGGGAGTTGCTCAGCTAATCAAAGATTTCCAGAATTTACTACTACGCAATGACGGAGATCTGACATGTTTTATAGGAAGTTCGAAAGTATATAGTTATTAAATGCCACACATTTCCTCTGAAAATTCTGTAAATTTCAGTGAGAAAACATGAAAACAAGTATTTTAAATGAGGAAAGATAAAACAGGTTACAAATTTCCTGCCCAAAACTTATTTTTTTGGATGCAAATCATTCAGCCCTGAGAAAAGTCACTT
The DNA here is from genome assembly GCA_027744115.1 of Acrocyrtus sp. NNG-2020. NCBI lineage: Eukaryota > Metazoa > Arthropoda > Collembola > Entomobryomorpha > Entomobryidae > Acrocyrtus > Acrocyrtus sp. NNG-2020. The sequence goes on along the minus strand of JAHZND010000878.1, from coordinate 7,249 downwards.
TTCGGAGATAAATCCAGAAGTGTTCCGGATGGAGATTTCTCAGATGCGTTTATAGTGGAAAGGTAAAGATTGTGAAAACTGTCTGGATTAAAGCCTTAGTATATAATTTCCCCATGATTAGATTTTTAAGACTCAAAAATTATCATTCCATTTCCCATTTTCACAACTCTCGGTTGAGGAAGCTAACCTTTTCCCACTATACACTCTGGCCAAAGAGTTTGGCATGACAGACCTCAAGTCTACCTGGGATGAACTTATAACATGTCCAAAAATCGATCTCCGGTTTCCTCCCGCACAATCTTAAACTTGGCTGTGACTAGCAAGCAATCCGGCCTGGATGAGATTGTAGATGAGTGTATTAACTACATTGGAGAAAATCCAAATGAGTGTATTGTATTTAAACTGCAAACTTCGTCAGTCTGCCTGGGGAAACCCCAGTTATGCCTCAAGGAGCAGGAAGTGTGGAGATGTGTCCTTCGATGGGCCCAGCACAAACCTGGCGTCGACTCCCATGTCAGTAGGTGGAGTGGGGAAAAGATAAAAAAAAGTTTCCAAATTCTTAAACCCTGTCATTTCCCACGTCGGACTACTTTTGATTGGTAAACTGAATCTAAGCGAAGTTGTTTTTGCTTCCGGTGTATAATTGAAAATGTTTTGGTAATTTCCATGAAAAACATTTCTTTATCAGATTCCCGAATCTTTACGGAAGAAATAGTGCCAACCGGCTGCGTTCTAATGGCATTCTTACTGGAGAGGTGGTACAGGTTCGCTGCAGTCCCATATCAGTTCAGATGAGATTCCAGACTAACGCTTAGAAACTATGGAAACTCTCCGAGAATTTTTTAAAATTCTTAGATAATTTATAAGGAAAGGCTTACACTAGGAAGGAAGTTGAGCGATATGGTTCCAAATGGGATTTTTACTAATGGAGAAGTTATCAAGCAATCTAGGAAGATGGTTTATAGAGCGTCAACGCATGAATTCAGTGCAGATGCCTTTCATTCTAAAGTAGATGGCCTTTCTCCTACGTTTATCATTGTGCTTATCGACAACGTAAAGAAAATGTTTTTTCAAAATTTTAGAAATTAAGAAAGGAAGAAAATTAATACAATTAATTGTCATTAAATTTTAGTTTAATTGCATTTGTGGAGGCTTCACAGAAATACGATGGGCAAGAAGTAAGCCTCCGAAGTATGCGACATCTAGTAAATTCTTTGTTCTGCTACGATGGAAAAACTGGAAATGAGCCCGTGGGCTTTAACATGCCAAAAAAGAATTTTGCTGTTTGCCGTGGCCGTGATGGCAACAGCGGACCCATATTTGGGGCTGGTGCGGACCTTTGCATTGGGGCTCGGAATTCCTACTCCAACTTACAGTTCTATGAACTGGATGACCCCTTCCCCATAAGCAACGTGCTAATGTCAATAACGGTAATGGCAAGCCACTGGAACCTGAGGAAAGTCCAAGACAGATAAATAGTTCAATTTATGAAAATACAACCGCCACAGTGCTAACGCCATCGTGTCAGTTCTCCGTTGTTGACTATGAAGCATTTATGCCAATTGTTTTACCTATAACCACCGAGACTATAGTTGTTCTTTTTGAGAATTAGTTTTGTTTACTAAATACAGCTTTGTAATTTGGGAATCATATTCTTTTAGCACTAACGTCACACGTCTGTGCAATTTCAGTTTAATTTATGTACATTTATATTCAGTACCTATTTATCTACTGTTTTTATTTTAATAATCAAATTCGTGTAATTCAGAAATTGTAATTAAAAACAACGTATGGGGTGAAGAAAAAGAAACATTTTCATTTCATTCTTGACCTATTCATGAATGCCAGTCACTAAATTTGTCCTAGAAACAATTTCAATGCTGCCAATAGGAACCAATCATAATGAGAAAGTTGAAAAAAACAGCAGATATGAAGAAAGTAGATTTCAGCTCTGACTCGTCAACGGAGGCATCGTCACTCCGAAGTGTACACGAAGTTACTAGTAATGTACAGTGTACAGTATAAGACTGAAGGCAAGATAGTAGGCTGGAGAAAAGAGTATTCTGCAGTTATTGGCCATAATCTTTGACGGAAGAGAAATGATAGCAGCTAATTATATAGACGCTCATATTTATTTTTGATGAGGGCATATGTTATCTGCATTTTTGTTTGACACAGCGGGACTTGGTTTCCATAAAAATCTTCAGCTTCCATTTCTTCAGTACATCCCGAAGCGTACGATGGTGGCGCTAACTGCAAAAATGGAAGAATATTGTGATCTCTTCGCCTTTGATATGTACTATTTTGTAAATTACATCAAGTTTAGTTTAGTTTAGTTTAGTTTATCCTTTATTAACGTGTTAAAAATATCAGTTGCACTACAAGGCAATTGGTCTCCCTATCTCAACACAATAGCTCGTTCCGTGTTAATATGTACCATTTTGTGAATGACATCAAGCCAAAGCTGTGCTACCCAGTTATGAACGAAATTAAAGGATTATCTTTTGACGTTACGTCATTGGCAGATATTCCGCCGGAGCTAATTGTAGAAGTGGCGAAGAGATGCACTCAGCTACAAATGTTTCGTCTGAGAGCTAGCTGCACTACAATTTGTGAGGCTTTTGGTAGAACAAACAGCTCGTTTTGGAAGTTCCGTCTAAAAAGGTATACATTTTTTCGAATCTAAATTTTTGCTTTATCTATGACACGGAGTCATATGAAAATGGCCTGATGATAGTTTATATAAAAAATAATGGTTCTAGGGACTTTCCTCAGTACAACGTTAGTACTTTGGATGAGAATACAAAGGAAGATAAATATTTTCAGAAGTATTGTGAACTATGTAAGTTAATTTACAAACGTCCTGTAAGACTATTTCAGGACTACTCTCAGCTTTCGTATTCCAATCCGTTTCGTACTTATTTTTAAATTAGAAATGCATACGTTATTACTGTTAAAGTATTAGCTTTTAAATAAATCACGACAATTGTTGAAAGTAATTTGACTGAATTTTTATGCAGACTGAAAATGCAGTAGCGCTACTTGGCCTAGTGCATTTTCAGTGATTTGTCTCATTTTATTTCGCTAATCCTGGGGTATCCTAATAAATAGGCTTAGTGAAGAGCAAGAGATTAAGCAGAAGTAACAAATTTTAGAACGCGGTGCGCAAACAAACAAAATCTGTTATAAATTACTGTTTATGCTACGTTTAATTTCCGTTGATTAGCGGCTCTATTTTCATACAGAGCTTTTTCGTATTCCCCAAGCAGAATAAAAGTACTGAAAGATCCTCACTAAAGAATTCTATCGCGTAACAAAAAGAAAGCTGTGAAAGTGAGGAAAGTATGTATCCTTTTTTATCCGTTGTTCTTTTACTCCCATAAGCCCTACGCACTGTTCCACACCACTTCATAAAACTGTTTATGTGACACTACTGCCTACCCATCATACAAATTGTAAAGGCCATCCGAGCACTTATTTTCTCCCGACTGAGCCCGAGCATCATATCTATCGAGCTACTTCTTCTCCCGTCTATCGTTTCCCTAAGCCCGGTTTTGTATTTACTCTACATCTGGTACCAAAATCCAAAAAGAGTAGGAGAAAGTATGCAACATACTGCATTAAATTATGTACAAAGTAGTATTTAATAAGGGGAAAACTGCGTGCAAAATAAATAGCCTTTTTATCTGTACACAGGCCAGTAGAAAAAAATATTTTTTAGAGAAATAATTTAGTTCGTTGAGTTTATAGTTTATAAGTGAAAGTAGTTTTTAAGAATTTTGTGGTTTAAACTTTAAAGTGTATCGGTTTTCAGTTTAATACTAAAAATGTTTCGTAAAGTTGTAGATACTTCACACAGCACTACTACTCTGTTCCATTTCGATGTAGTAATAAATAGTTTAATTTTATAGTTTTAAGTTAGCCTAAGTTGGTCAAACCGATGAAAATGTGAAAAATAATGTGTTGATAACTACATTAACTTTCAACTGCAGTTTAAACGAATTTAATTTTTGAGAGAATATGTAGTAGACGGAGTGTCTATATTTGACTAAATGTCTAAAACTTGCTTCTCTGGAAATAAATGGATTTTGAGGAGAGTGGAATCGAAAACAATCCTGCAAGCACTGATAATAATACCCTAAAGCAGGTAAGCATTTAATTTTGTATATATTTTTTGTAGTCTTAATTGAGGCGTGATTTTGTTGCTGTAAGGGAAGCTTTTGTGTATAGAACTTTTGAAAAGCTGTGGACTTGGCGTAAAGAAGTTTTTAATAAATAGAATCCACTTGGGATGTAAAAAAAATTCCATTTTATTCCATGCACCGTTTTTGTATAGAACAACGAGCCAATAATTTCCTTCAGTCCTAGAACGATGTCGATTCGACTCGGGCACTTCCAACTTTCAAAAGTCCGCACCCTTTTCAGTAGCTGACCTCCAAGTTGAGGACTCTCTGGAAACGGGCGCACATGCAAATCCAAATCCGAGTACGCTGCCATTATCATGTTCTTCCCAAGTGAATAATTTGGATTCAGTAAGTACTAACCTGAAAAACCCATCCATAGCTCCTTCCTCATCTTCTGTACCTGTACCACTCTCCTCACAACAAAGGGCCCTACATGGTCCGCTAACTCGTCAACAACAACCGCATCTCGTTCTACATAATGAAGCTTCTCAACTTTCTCACTCTCACTCCTCTTCCTCTTCAACTCCATTCCCGAGCGGACTGGTAATTAGTACTCATTCCCCAGCTAGCATAGCTTCGGCTACTGCCTCCTCCACAAACTCTTCATCACTATGCCCAAGTAGTAGTAGCAGCATCAACAACCCATCCTCAGTATTACCCGCAAAGGCAGCTGTTGAAACTAATTCAATTTCGGTAATGGTCAACGGAGCAGTATTAACCTCGAACAATAGCACCACTTCAGATTTACAGAAGCGTTTGGAAAAGCGAATTGCTCAGGCATCTGCTGCTGCTGCGGCAGCGACTTCATCAAATTATCAATCTGCGGGAAAGGCAGTACCCAATAACGACACCATTCTATCGGACTTGCTATCCAGTTCAGGATCATCTAACAACAATGGGACTCTCATGCCGTCTTGTGAAAACAATACCGAAAATCAGATAACGTTCTCCCCGCACACGACTAGAAGGAGCAGTAACGCTAACGCGTCGTTTCAACAGAAAATCCCAGCATCGCTCTGGGAATCGGGCTCCTCTGCATCTGACATCGAGCTACTGTGGGAGAGTAAATTGTGCTCATCCTCGAAAAGCGCAGAAGAGCCATCTTCAAAGGTCAATTCAGAGACTTTAATGGCAAGTACGAAAGCAACGGAGGTTGCCCAATTTCAAAGCGGAAGTAAAGCAAACTCGTTCTCGCCCGAGTTTGGAAGTGAGAGCCGGAACGGTGAGAAAAGTACGGAGATAGGGAAATCTGCGTTGATATCCGCTTCACGTGATGAGCCAGCAGAGGCCAGCGCGACAGCCACTCTCGACAACGCAGGCAGCAGAGTGGAGGAGAGCTTCGGTGCTTCAAGTAGTAATAATAACGAAGAGAGTAGAGCGAGGAGCAGCGCAAAGGAGAACAAAGGGAAAGGGATGAGTCTGAGAAACAATAATGCCACGAGTATGTCATCAGCCTCGGCATCAGGATCAACTTCCACTAGTGTGGTAGTGGTAAACTCTGGTTTTGACATCAGAAAAGTTTCTGCATTACTTCCACCTCAAAGACTTGCTATTCCGTGTAAGCCAAATCCGCAATTACAGTCTTCCCATTCAACAGCTTACAATGCAAAGCAGACGAGTACAAGCGTGTCCTCCAAAGCTTCCTCGACTAATAGCGCAGAAACGACAAATGTAACTTTCTCCGCTCGCAGTAATAATCCAACGGGTACAAATGTCACCGGTACAATCCCTCCTTCCGTAGCAAATGTCCATAAAACGTCCACCAGAAAGGCTTCCATTTCCGAGTCTGCTAGTGGAAATGGCGATGTTTTCGTGTCGAGTGGCAATGGAAATGTCAGAGCTAGTTCAAACTCGTCCAAATTGTCATCCGAGAAAAAGCCACTTGTTCAATGGGACTCTGATGAAAGGTTTGTCTCCCCTTTTTATACATTCACTATGCCTATTACCAACAAGGCACACACGATACACCTTCCAAACTTCCAATCCATTTCATAGCAGGCCAGGACCAGGACAGAAGAAAACCCCTTTATTAAGTCCCTTTTTATACATTCACTATGCCTATTACCAACAAGGCACACACGATACACCTTCCAAACTTCCAATCCATTTCATAGCAGGCCAGGACCAGGACAGAAGAAAAACCCTTTATTAAGCATTTAAAGCTGCACCGCTGCTTCATAAAACATTCCCAGATATTACCTAACGCTATAAGCCTTACTCTATTTTCAATAGCCTCATAATAGTATTTTTTTGCAATATGATAACATTCCTAGTTTGCAAAGCCATGCATATTTTATCCCTCACACTTTTCATTTCAGGCAGGGCACAACACGAAGAAATTCTCTCACAGTAAATTTGACACGATGTAGGAAAATGATTTGATAAAAAACATATATATTTCTCAAACTGAAAAACTCTCTTCATTTTTTTCCCTTTTCAAAAAAAAAAATTTCTCTCACAGCGAGGAAGAGCTTTCCTTCTTCCCTCCATCGAAGCGAGGAGTCATCACTGACAACCTGAGCATTGACAATATGAGTTTGTCTGGCGAAGAGGAAGATTTGCATCTGACACCACCAAGACCCCTCGCCAAGAAATGCCCGTGTGATCCCAGGTCTTGGCTAGAGAGAAGAGAGATTTCTGCAGCTCACAGTCACGGGGATTCTCTTCGTAGCGCTGTCAGTAAGCCATGCGTCATCTCCTAACTAACAAACATTTTTTTCCTTTAAAAAATGTTATTTGTCCTGGCATATCTCTAATTTTCATTTTTCTCCTCGTACTAAAAAACGCACTCTATAAAAATTCAGTATACTAACGGTGAGTAGATTTTTACGCGAAAAAATTTAATTAAGTTTCAGGTTATAATAACATCATCGCAAGAAAAGATACTCAAAAGGAATTCTAATATTAAATAAGTTGAAAAAAAAGTTGGAGTGATCACACTGATAAAAAAATTCGTTTCTGTCCATTAACAAAAAATGCAATAGAAGTAGAAATCATCAATATAACCTAGGTACGAGGAATACAAAAGGCCAACTAATCTTTTCGTTGATTGGATTTTAAAGAAA
>JAHZND010000877.1:0-13802 GCA_027744115.1 Acrocyrtus sp. NNG-2020 | reverse complement strand
TCTAAAATTTTGTTGCTAAGTAGCGTAATGACTCTATTCACATATTTGTAGGCAAGGTACTCCATTCCTTTTGCAATTTGCTCCGAGAAGCGGATCAAGTCGAGTGTCGTCAATGTGTCCAAATTTTCATATGCCCTTGACCTAGCAAGTTTTGGCAAAAGTGTTAATTCTAAGAGTAGTTGGCAAACCAACTTCAAATTAATTTGGGATTGACAAAGCCAACCTGCCAATTAGCCGATTTCCATCAAGTAAGTCCACGAAAGAAGACCTAGCATTGATGAGCACCTTGTCCAAACTTCCGAGCTCACAAATGGCAGTGACGATGTAGATTGATCCTGTCGATGTAAAAAAAATAAAAATAGATGTATGTATTGGGTTCGTAAAAAGCTTTCGCCAATTTAGTTAAATTGATTTGCTTCCGTACGATTTAAAATATTTTCAGTGCACGCCCCTAAGAAGTGTACGATATTTTGGTGGTTCCCAATATACATCATGACCTTAACCTCCGACAGTAGAGAGCGGAAGAGACAAATGTCTACATTCGACTTGGTAATTTTAACGGCGACCTCCTCTTCCTTAGATATCCATTTTCCTTTGACTACGGAGGAGAACTGTCCCGATCCAAGAAAGCCTGTGTCTGAGTGAGCTGCGCGGATTAACAAGAAAAAATAATTTTTATAATTGACACATTTCAAGTTTTTTTTTTGAAAATCAGAATCTTTCCGTAGAATCAAACCAAATTCAATATCTTCAGATGAAATTTCAAATTCCTTTTTGTTATAGGGAAGGAAGTCGATAACCTCCATTGACTTAATAGTCCCGCTATTTTCATTCAGTAACTCGGGCTTTCCCTCCAAAAATTCCTTGAGTTCTGCTTCAGTCATATTTCGCAAACTTTCCTGTGAAGAGCAAAATGACACGAGTAATGTACGGCTCTTTCTTTCGGCCTGGTAAATTTGGTGATTTCACTAAATTTTACCTTCAGCATTTCATTCCTTCTCCAGAAGAAATACACAGTCAGAGCAAATACCACCACAACTGCCGCTATCGAAATGGTCACGGTTACCAAAAGTTCCGTATGGGTGGGTGACTCCACTAAAATTTAGCACAAAATACAATGGGCAATTTCATTAAGACGGCCTGTTAAAGCGTTCTTATGTTATAGCGTATTAAGACGTTAAGTTTAACGCGTTAAACGCTCCCATTAAATCGACACGTTAAGCTCCCATGCTTTCGGTATAGGGGCTCTGCTTAACAGACAAGTTAAATCTTAACGTGCTCCGGACCACGTATTTTGTGTGTTAACAGATTTTAAAGAAATTCATTTACGCGGACAAATGGTGGCGTGGAAGTAAAAACATACAAAATGATGTGATTGATTACCAGATCGACGTCGGAGAGTCACACTTTAGTTTAACAATATGTTAGCAGATGTTAAAGAAATTCATTTACGCGGACAAATGGTGGCGTGGAAGTAAAAACATACAAAATGATGTGATTGATTACCAGATCGACGTCGGAGAGTCACACTTTAGTTTAACAATAAGTTTAATTAGACTTAACGAAACGGACGTTCATTTGGGGCACCGCATTATTGAGTTTTTGTGTTATTTTTGACTAAATAACAAAAGAACACTTCAACATTTTAACTATAATGAAACTGTCCAATGTCTTTCGTTTTAGAGAATTTTTTAAATAATCTTGAAAGTCGACATTTTACCTTTTACTTTGAAGGTTTTTTGAGCCTTTCCAATTCGGTTTTTCGCCCAGCACCTATACCAGCCCGAGTGCCTTTTTTCTGGAGTAGGAAACTCGAGGTAACCTTCTCCACTCGGAGTCATTCCAGCTTCCAGCTCTGGAAACATCTCCGCCACATTTTGAAATCCCGCTTGACTCCCATTTCCAGAGGCATCGTATTCCCAATTATAGCTCACTTCCGGTTCTCCGCTCCCGACGCATCTAAGTCGAGCACTTTTTTCGCCTGTGGTGAATCTAACATCCAACTCTTCCTCATTTCCCTTGATTGACGGAGAAAGAAGATCTATTGCAAAAATAGTTAATTACTCTTCTGTCCATCTCCATTTTCATACGGCACGCCTCCAGTGGACACTTTTAACTCACATTTGGTTTCAAATTGCTGAGAGGTCACAAATTCTTCATAGGTTCCGTGCAGAAGTGCCTTGCAATGAATTGCGACTGCCTCCAAGGGAAGTTGTATGAGCAGTTTCCGTGCGTGATAGTACGGCGAGCTGTGAGTAACTCTCTCAAAGCTAAATTCCATCCCTGAAACATTTAGAGCAAGTACAAGATTAAATTTGTATGCAAAATATCCCCCAAACAATTTACAATTATAAATCACCACGTTCCATTTCCTTGCTCAATGTGAGAATAGTTCCATTCTGAAATTTGATTTGTAACTCTACCGGCTCATAAAACAAATATTTTGCAGCGCCACAATGAAATTCACTCGAGTCATTCGAATAAAGAACAGCTCTGGGACTCGTCTTTTCCACTTTTAGAACATTTTTTGGAAGGGCTCTTGAGCCGACCTCTCGGCTCCAAAATACTAGAAATAAAAATATTTTACTTTTCAATATCTTTGAATTTTTTTTTTGTAATATAATTGTAACTTTGTCAACTTAGCTACACCTATTTCGCCGGTGATAGATCTAAAGTAGTCCGACTTTTTTGAGGGTCCCCCTTCCCATCCACATCTTATAATGCCGGCTCGCCCAACATGCGGAAATGTGTTGGACTGAAAGGACACTTCATGGCTAGGGACTCTTTCGTTATACTCGAATGAATTTTTATCAATGTCAAAGGGGTTATTTTTCCAACTCTCTATGCAGCCCCTCCGACCATCCAAGTAGTCCTTCCGCAAATTGCAGTCAAATACTGTACGAGTTCCATGATGATCATCACAATCCAACCACTCAGTAATTGTCAATTTTGAATTAGACCTGCAGCTAAACACTCCATCTTTGAAGGCTATAAACGGAGGATCTGGTAGAAGTAACAAAGTCTGCTTCTGTTTCATATAGCCAAAAAAAAGGTACTGGAAGACTCTAAAACGATTTTGGAGATGTAAAAATTTATTTTTACCAAAAAACTCGTATTCCCAAAATTTTGCAACTTCATCGCCGCCCTCTACTTTCCCGATACAAGTTGCGTTACCAAGTATCGGCTTACCCTTACCCTATAAAGCATATAACAATTTTAAAAAAATGCGAATGCGCATTTAAAACATTTAGGAAGGAAGTTAAAATTGACAATATTGGTTAACCTTAAGAAGGAAGGAAGTGAGACGATTGCCCAGGAACGATTCACTAACCTGCCATCCTTCAGGGGTTGCTTGTTCCCTGTACTGCTCCCACTTGATTGAAAATTAATTTAATTTAATTTAGCTAATCTAAAATAAATATGAAGCACTGAAAATGCCTGATCGTGCACTGTGTGCAAGGTTCCATCCAAGTTTTTCTTACCTCAGATAAAAGATTGTTGTCGACGGTTATCGCTGCGCTGTGCTCATTTGGAGAGATTCGGATGTAGCTCACATCCTCCCAAGGAATTGACTGCACACGAATCTCTACAGGATTCAGTTTGGAGCTGCATCTCAGCTGAATTTTCTCACCGATGAAAGCAGAGACAGAGGAAACTTCCGGATACACTTCGTAGCCTGTAATAAATACAAAATTGTTTGGAAGATTTACCACCGGTACCGGTACTTCTTTGTTACCTTGTCCCTTACCTGATAATGTCGTCGAGGAGGCTGCGATGCGCACTGAGTCACGCTCATTTCTACACGTAAAGTTTCCTCGGAATACCTGCTCTGGTGTGAACCTGAAGCCTTCCGTTGGAGTAAATGTCACGTTTGCCACCACTTCTTCAGTTCCCTACGGAAATTTACTACAGCTTGACTTCGACCTGGCAAATTTTGTCCTTTCAGAAAACTTTTTTAAAAATTAAACTTACGTTTTCGGTAGTCTTAATCAACTCAGTGCTCAGCCGTGGGTCTGTAGTGAAGCAGGGTAATAACTTTGAGTCTACTACGACTGTTCTCTCCGACTGAAGAGTGGAGACATTGGCTCCTCCGCTCTCGAACAGAGAAAATATTTTGCGTGTCTTCGGATCCCCGATTTTTTCGCAGATTAGGTCAACAGAAATGTAATTGCATGACTCATTCCCACCCCACTTTTCTTTATTATCTACCAACTTCAGGTCAATCCTGTAAGTTGTAATGCCATCCAAGCTAAATCTTTTTTCCGAAGATATTACAGGATCCGCAAATTTGTGGTTCAGCTTCTGCAAATTATTATAATACCAGCAGCAGACTTGCATTATGAAAATTTAAATTTAAAGTAGTGATAAGCTGTATTTTTTGGGCTGTAAACAAATTTCCTTACATTTTCGCCAACAAATCGCCATTGAATCGGATAATCAGAAGGGCTGTCGCAAGTTAAAGATATGCGGTTCTCAAATGGTCCAAATATAATTTTTCGTTCTCCCACTTCCTTAATGCTGAAACTGGGACCTCGGCCAAAATGAACATTAATACGTGGAGGAGTACTAAACGAACTCGAATTGCTGCACTCCGACATTATGATTGTAGCGAACAGCCATAAGGCTACTCCAACTATGTGTCTATTTTGCATTACCCGCATTTCTAAGGGCTTAAATTAAAGTTTGTAATAAAAGTAGTGTTCATCGGAACACTAAGACCGATGAACTGAGCTTTCTTTCCAAACTGCAAGCGGTGATATTTTTCCTTTAATTAAACCCCAATCAGGAAATTAAAATTCAGTCCAAGATTTCAGCATTTTTGTTCACAGTAACTAAATGTCAAAGCCTCATGAAGCATACTTTACTAGCGAATTTTTATTCACTTGCGGTTTTCTGTAGGGATATTGCATTGTGGGAGATTGATTTCCTCAGGAAAATGCTATCTAATAATCCTTATGCTCGAAAAAACACAATTTTTTTCCTCCTCGAGTTCAATGCTATAATTTTCCGCGAATTAGAACTTGCCTGAAATGTGTAACAGCTACTACTCTACTACGGCACGGCAAGTGAATTATTTAGTATTAACTACTACTTAATTTTATTCAATACGTTCCACATGTAAATTGTAAACTTTATTGCTCTTAGACAGGCCGACAGAGTTCGAACCTACCTGATAAGTTTGAACAGTAAAAGAAACATACATACAAATGGAACTGCTAAGCTTACAAATAAATATTGCTTATATCTAGCTGCTACGTAAAGAACTACGTTCTGAACAGCTCTTAAATTAAATATTGAAATACTACAAACTACAAATGCAACGATAAAAAAACATCGTCCAGTATACAGTCCTATAATTTACACAAGATAACGATAACGCTCCAAACGTGTTCATATATCACCAATAAAGTTTCCATAATATTACATGCACTAAGTTTTAGCGTTCCATTGCTGAACGAAACGAGAACGTAAAAAATTAACTACCATTTATTTTTTATTCAAAAGAATTAAATCGACTGGATATTGTTGCATGATACTTTTGCTATATATCTAATGCTATTGAACAAGCGCAAGTTCAAAAACGATTTGTTTTCCTTCTGAGACTGGTTCTTATTAAAAACACTCCAACATCTCAATAATCTATATCGAACGACGAAAGTGTTAAATTTAAATTTCACTACATATTTTCAACTAACAGCTTTCCTCGAGCAATTTTTATCACAAGTAAAATTTACGTTTTAATTTAAATAGATTAAAACTTTTGCGAAAATAATTACAGCTCCTTGCCAATTTCCAGTAAACTTATCGGTGAGATAACAGTATAACATCCACAAATCGTTCTAGAATAAATTTCTGAAATAGCACTGGCGTCAACTGCTCTATAAAGTTTGCGTCTCCAAAGTAAACTTTGATGATGGGCAGAGACCTCAGCAACCTCCGGTTTCCTTAGCTTTCCAGTAGCTCATCGTCAAGTGTTCGGATGGATACTTTTGTAGATTTCTCATGCACTTCCGGGACGTTTCGTGAACGAATCCACATAGGCCGTATACGGATACCACGACAGTTACAGAATTAAGCAGTGCGATACCGCAGAAGGCTTTCACAGCAAAATTGCTAGTTGCCTTACCTTCTTCTCCGAACAGCACTTTGCCAGCGCTCACCTGACTCAATGCCTGCGCAATTAACGTGACCACAAGCACATTGGAGACCATTTCGTTGTAGAGATAAGCAAGAATCTGGATTTTCCGGTACATTGATATGCACGAGAGACCATATCGGGCAGTTCTGGAGGTCATTTGCCTAAATTTTAGGAATAAATTAAAATTTTACTATCAGAAATAAATTAATTGTCAAAATAAAAATTACCTTTGAAAAGCCGTTGTTCCAAAAACAAGGGCAATCGCTCCAATCATGATGGAGATCATCATGACTATACAAAATTTTAAAATGAAGTTCCAAATGATAATATTTATTGAGAATGTAGCCAGCCTGGTAATTACACAGCCGAGAACTTTCCAGTGCTCTGATATGATCAGTGCAGCGAACTTGGCCAACTTGAATGGATAGAAGTTCATCAGGTCAAAGGAAAAATTTGGAACTGACATAGTAGCCACCGCAAACATTAGTGGAATGACGTTCATGCCCGTCATTCGGAGCACTTTGCATGCGAACACTGCGACATTTGCCAATTTCCTGTTTTTCGGATTGCACCGGAGCGAATCTTCTTGATTCATGTGAGTCTGCTCAAACTTTATTATTTCGTTGACAAGCTTTTGCAATGAGAATGAATTTAAAGACAATTCAATGCAGAAACAGGAAATGTAGATGAGGGCGGACGAGACCGTGATGGATATTAGTGCGAAGCCCTGGTCAATTTGGAGGTGATATATTCGGGAGTAGACTACTGACCTGAGGAGATGTCCAATTATAGCTAATCCGGTACAAAATAGTATTGCGCCTGCAGTTGAAAACGCTTTCCCATTGACTTTGAACTTTTTTGCGGCTGGATCCCAGGTACAAGGCACACCTGTAATAATCTTCAGAGCTGAGCTGGAAACTAAACTTAGCTCTGACAATAAGTTCATTTCAGTTATCATTTTGCAGGAATGTTTAGAGAAGGAATAATGCGTCTTCTGCGAGTTGCCTCGGTTAAATTTAGACTTTTCCCAAAAGAGGTCAACGAAATTATATTGATGCTGACTGAAGTGGTCAGTGCTCAAACGTTATACACCAACAAAAAACTGATTGCTTTTTTTATTAGTTGATGACTGTGACTGAAAATTGCTTAAATTAATTAGTAGAAAATTACTGGAATAGAGTATGATATTCTGACACGTGACAACTCGAATATAATATGGAACATATTTGGAGGGACAGGCACGTTATATGGGTTTGGTTATGTGACAGGTCGACAGTTACACTTAGGAACTGGTTATGCGACAAAATGCTGATCCAATCGGCTCAATTCCACCTTTCTACTTGTCTGTCAGTATCTATTGGAAATTAAATTGTGTTGCTGTCTGGCGTAGCTTACTGAAAATGAGTTTTCAACATCAAATTTTCTAATTTATCCTCCCTGGTCTGCCAATGATCAGTATTTATCATGTTCAATTTTGACAGAAAAAGCTATTGCCAAAAATTTATTTTGGAATTACCTTGTCCGAATTCATAATTAAGTTTAGGAGTAACTTAACTATCTGAATGGCATTTTTTGGACATGCCTAAAGATCAAAATGTAATTAATTCTAAAAGTTAAAAGAGGAAAGCTAATTACTCCACGTGCGAGCCTGACTATTTCAGATCGCAGTTGGCACGAGTATGTAAAAAGTACCTACATTTTGCGTAAGAAATTTTAATTCTTGTAATAATTTGATAATAAATATTATCTGAGAGCAGATACAATTTAATATGCTAAATACTTAATTAAAATTAAACTACTTTGATCTTGATCACGCTGTTTTATAAACTGGCATATTATAATAGCTGCCAATAAGAAAGATACTATTTCAAAGTAGTTTATTGGTGGGACAGCAATATCACATCCACAAATCTCTCTAGAATAAACTTCTGGAGTAGCACTGGCGTCAACTTTTGTATGAAGTTTGCGTCTCCAAAATTAACTTTAATGATTGGCAGTGACTTTAACAATTGTCGGCTCTGCTTATCCTTCCAAGAGCTCCTCATTGATGGATATCTCTTCAGATTCCACATGCATTTGCTGGAGGCTTCGTAGACCAGTCCGCATAGACCGTAGACGGATATAACAACGATTACCGCATTCAGTAAGGTGATAACGCAGAAAGCTTTCACAGCAACGACGCCAGTTGCCTTATCGGAGCTGTCACCCATTTCTCCGAAAAGAACTTTGCCAGCGCTCACCTGGCCTACTGCGATTGCAATTAGTGTGACGACAAGGACATCAGATACGACTTTGTTGTACAGATAAGCAAGGATCTGGATTTTCCGGTACATTAATATGCAGGAGCGACCATATCCGGAAGTTCTGGAGCAGGCCATTTGCCTAAATTTAGGGGGAAATGCGATTAGTTTTTACACTAGAAAAATATCTGTTAAATTAATTAGACTATTACGCTACCTCTGGAAAGAGATTGTTCCAAACACAAGGGCAATCGCTCCAATCATGATGAACATCATCAGAATTATCCAGAATTTCACAATGAAGCTCCAAATGAGAATATTTACTGAGAAAGTTCCAAACTTAGCAATTGTCCAGCCCAGAATTTTCCAGTATTTTGATACAGTTACCACAGCCAACTTCACTACCTTGAACGGATAGAAGTCCATCAAATCAAAAGCAAAGTTTGGGATTATCGTAGTAGCCACAGCAAACATAGGTGGGAGGATGCTCACAATCGTCATCCGGAACATCTTGCATATGACAGCGACGGCTTTTGCCAATTTTCTATTTTTCGGATTGCATTGGAGGGAGTCGTCCTGATTCATGTGATTCTGCTCGAATTTTACGATTTCGTTGACAAGAACTTGCAGCGAATGTGGATTTAGATGGACTTCAATGCAAAAACAGGAAATGTAGATGAGGGCGGACGAGACCGTGATGGATATTAGTGTGAAGCCCTGGTCAATTTGGAGGTGATATATTCGGGAGTAGACTACCGACTGGAGGAGATGTCCAATTATGGCTACTCCAGTACAAAAGAGTATTGCGCCTGCCGCTGAAAACGCTTTCTCATTAACCTTGAACTTTTTTGTGTTGGCGTCCCATGCACAAGGCACACCTGTAATAAACCTCAGAGCTGAGGTGGAAATTAAACTCAGCTCTGACAGCAAATTCATTTCAGTTATCATTTTGTAGTAATGTGCAGGGGCAAAGTGCGACTTGCTTTGGTTATCTTCAAACTTCGCTCTTAAACGAAATTAAACTGACTGAAGACATCCAGCAGCGTGACACCAGTGAAGAACACGAAAATTGCCTGGTTAATTACTAGAAATTAATTATTCTTTAAAATTTAAAAGAACAAGAGCAAATAGTGTTTTGACATGTGAAGTAAATTGGAACTTTTTTGGGTTGAGGACAAACATGTGCAGGAAGGTCAAATAGAGGAGTAGTTTTACGACGTAAATGTTGATGAAATCGGATTAGTATCAATTTTATTTTTGTCTGACAGTGTCTGGTAGAAATTACATTGTCCATGTCTGTACCTTAATGGCTTTTGAGTTAAACATTTCAAATGATATGGCCAATTCGTGTGTTGCGTATAATTTGGTTAAGGACAGTATTCTATTTCGGGACAGAGAAGTTTTCAGAAAATAAGTGCCAGCAATACAAGCATCAAACAATTTTCTAATTTAGCCTCCTTTTCCCAATATAATGTCTGTTAATAATGGATACGGTAATTTATTATCATATTTAATTTTGACAGAAAAATGTTATTGCTAAAAATAATTTAATTTTGTAAATTTACTTTATCTACATACAAACCAGAGTCATCGTATTATTCAGGACAGTCTGAATTACAGCCAGAGCTGACTCCTGCTTGATGGTGAAGAACGGTCTCATTGTGAGTGACGCAACTCTCATCGCTTTCGCCTTTCTCCTTTCCACAGGTCCAAGTCTCAATCCGCCCCAGAAATGAATCGTCTCCCCTGTTAGAACATTCACTTGTGCGGCGTAGTTCAGCAGCACCAAATTTACGGCAGTGGCACTGGCCGAGAAAATTACTGCCGAGAAAAGTTGATAAGGTCCCAGACTCCCCGCCATTACAACTAATCCGAAATTAAATAAAATGCAGAGAACCATCGTGGATGCTTGAATGCACGGGACGAGCAGGCTAACCGCTTGGTCACCCATACAAATCATGATCTGAATTTGCGTATGGAGGTGGTGCCTATCTCTGAAGACCACGTTTGGGCTATTGCTGCAATTCTTCTGCTCATTCTGCTCACCTCCTCCATTTTTTAATGATCTCATTTTTCCAGTATTCCCTAATAGGCGCTCCGCTTGCTTATCATAAAATTTCTCAAGGTTACCACGAGATCTTCCAAACTCTGATAATTTTCCTCCAACTTTTTTGTCACATCGC
Source organism: Acrocyrtus sp. NNG-2020 (assembly GCA_027744115.1). Taxonomy (NCBI): domain Eukaryota; kingdom Metazoa; phylum Arthropoda; class Collembola; order Entomobryomorpha; family Entomobryidae; genus Acrocyrtus; species Acrocyrtus sp. NNG-2020. The sequence goes on along the minus strand of JAHZND010000877.1, from coordinate 3,240 downwards.
ATCTTTCGGCTCTGCTCCAGATTGTGCCTGGACAGGTCTAGTCATTTCTACGCAGTATCTGAATGTCTGGAGTAGTAGAAGTCCTACTGGCATTGCCCCCCAAAACGCGGCCCCAACTGTGAGTACTGTGGACACAATGTTCCTCGGTGGTTCATTGAGTAACGGAAAGAAAAACTTTTCTATCGGATCGTAGTCCACCTGAAACACAAGGAAGCCAGTGACGATGGGCATTGCAATGAAAATTCCAAAACCGCCAATGTACCCTGCCATCTCTCCAGCGCCTGGGATCCTACGAAGACTGGGCCATCCTAATAAATAAAATTTAACTTGAAGGCATCTTCCATTAAAAAGCTTCGATTATATGATCCATTCCACTTTACCAGCATGCCCTCCTCCAAATTTCACTTCCAAGTCGTTCTCCAAAAAGCAGTAAATCCGATGTTCCGTCTGTACCGTGTAGCATGCCACCACTACAAATCCACTTGCCACCGCCACTGCACCGTAAATTACCATTTCCAATGCTTCCCATAGCAAGCTTATGGGAACGCTCCCATGCTTGCTGACACGAACTGTCTCCTGCAAGCTATCTGCTGGCAATGAAAATAAGTGAGCGATGCAATATGTAAACAACAGCACACAAAATATATTCAGAGAGCACCACCGTTCTGGCCACTTTCTCCAATTCTCTCCCAATCCAAACTTCGGATTGGGAATTAGCTTTTCAGAGATAACGTCAAACCGAATTGGATATTGGATTACATCTTGGAACAAAACCAGGAAATTTTGGTAAGCTTTCTCCACTCCCATTCCGATTCCAAGTTAAATTCAATGCATCCCATAGCTACTTTGATGTGCATAGCCTCAGAGTTCTCTTTTTGGATTAATCGGTCATATTTTACAGAAAAATCATGAAAGCTTATGAAAGATGTTTTCTCAAATTAAATTAATGCTGATAGTTTACTTTAAAATTAGGTACTTCCTCGTGTTTAGCTAGTAATTCTGTCAAATTAAAATAAATTTTGTATCTGACCTGACAACAATGTTAACATGGACACTTTTGCAATATGCCACTATCCATCGATGTTTTTTTACAAATGTTAGAAGTTACTACAGGGCATATGTAGGTATTTACTTTTATTGAACTTAATTTTTTGGGTCAGTTACAAGTAATTTTGAATTGCTAATAATATATACAATACACAATCATAGTAAAATCGTACATATTTTTAAAATACGCGAAGCTTTTTATTTTAAAATTATAGTTTAGAAGCCTAAGCATAGAATGTTAAATATTTGCCTTAGCGTTGGGCATACTAATTTAAAACAAATTACGAGTGATGGATTGCCAATTACTTCGTAAACATTGTCAGGCTGGTGCAATAGTTTAAATTTTGTTGAAATTAGTCGTAGACATTTAAACGTAATGCTTACCCAACATTTTATATCACAGCTTTTCAATTATTAAATATTATTTTGAGAATATCCAATTCATTTTGAGGTTATCCCCGAGAACCTAATTTTTAATCCGAAGTGGAGGCATGGAGAAAAATCTGAACATATTTTTTAATTTTGTTATTGGAAATTTGGAAGTGACGTAATTTTTGTTTTGGCAATAGCTGTTTGTCAAAATCAAACGTGGTACGATAGTTCGTGTTCAAATTTTGTTATCGTAGGAAGCTTTCGACGTTACCAATACTAGTATCCTCAATTTAATAAAAAAAATATGGCTTTGAATAGTAAACTGACCAACTTTACAGTTGGTGACTTGGGGAAATATTCATTTGCTTATAATTTGCTTATATAATCCCAACCGGCGGACAACTATTTAATTACAATGTGATAAAAATTTAATACAATTTAACCTGATCTTTTAGAAAGAAAATATTACTGTAGATAATATTTTGCTCTGACAAATATTTACAGAAAAATCTTAAATTTCAGTATTTAGAAATGTGTAATGTTTGCTTATTTTGTATTTATACAAAATCGACAAAAAGTAAATGTCTACAATTTTAAAAATTACATGGGTCTATTTTGTTTGTACAACAATTTGAAGAGTTAATGCACGGTAGTTAATTTCTACCTATCATCTGTCCATGAAAAGGCGTATGAGACTTGAGGCGACAACAAATTTTATTATTTTTATTTCATAACAATAACAAATTGGACTTCCGTATTCTAAAGTAAGTTGAGTTAAAAGAACTCTGTCTGTTTCCTCAGAATTTAATTAGCAAACCATCCACTGTTCGAGATATTTGATCAAAGCTCACAGGCAACAAAAGCAAACTCGAGTTTATTTATATTTAATATTTCATCGTGCGTAATCGGTAATTATTTAGGTGTCTGTCCACATCATTTTCTCTCCAGTTTTTCCTTTTCTATGTTCTTGCATTTGTTAATTTATGATTTCCTGAGAATCCTGAGATGAGAAACTGTGATTAGAAGGGCCGCTGAAGTCTTGGAACTATTAAAATAAATTAAAATTTGAACTAACAGAAAAGCAGTATATATTTTGGAATGAGGTTATATGTTGATGTCCGATTACTATCAAAGCGGGAGGCGAATGTGAAAAAATATGGAATAAGTGGTTCATTTTGGAGTGGAGACTCTGCTAAGCCTCCAAACAGAATTACCTTTGAACGAATGTCAAGCAGTACATAAATTCAGTGTCACTTCTGTCATATCCAGCTCCATTCAGTAATAAGCTACTGACAGTAGTCCAACTTCTACCGGATAGTGACAGACAAGTAGAAAATTGGAAATACACTGATTTTATCAAAATATTTCCATTCCCTTACTTAAATATAACTGTAACGTACCTGCCCTTTTCCATCAGCTTTCATTTTAAATGTCAAGATATTGATCAAAATATTTTCCGGTATTTTCCCACTATTCTATGGAGTAACTTTTAATTGGAGTACGGCAAAATGATTACCGAAATGAATTTGTTGTCAGAACTAGCCTTAGTTTCCAGCTCAGCTTTGAAGTTTATTACAGGTGTTCCCTGTACATGGGACCCAGGTGCAAAAAAGTTCAAAGTGGATAGGAAAAAGTTTACGGCTGCAGGTGCAGCACTCATTTGTACTGGATAAGGCATAATCGAAAAGCTCGTCCGGTCGGTGCTATATTCCCGAATATACCACCTTCAAATTGACAAGGGCTTCACAATATTATCCATCATGATCTCGACTGCCGTCATGTACATTTCCTGCTTCTACATTAAAGTTTATTTAAACGCAT
>JAHZND010000876.1:0-10088 GCA_027744115.1 Acrocyrtus sp. NNG-2020 | reverse complement strand
CGCGTGTGATTTGTTGCCTTGCTTTGGAAAGAAAGAAGCTGTTTCTTTATTTCTTCATCTTAAAAAGTAAAAAAAAATATTTATTTGTTTCCTTCCTTCCTCCTTTGCATAATGCTGCCGTTGCCGTTTTACGTAAGAAAAATGTGTAGCAGGTTACATGCAGTGCCAGTTCCTTCCTGACAGTTATAGATTTTTCACAGAAGGTTATATAATGGAAAGGGATAAATGGCGGAAATTAATAATGCTCGAGAGACGAGAGCTACAGAACAAACGTGAAGGTCTCTCTCTCTAATAGCATCTGAATAAAATTTATTCCCCAAGTTCTCCGCGCATAATAAACTTTCAAAGTGACTTTGATGAATTTTCAGTTTGCAAGAGGAAAAATAAAAGCGTCTCCTTGCACAAAAAAGCTCTAGAGTGAAGAAATGAAGGGAAGAGTGTAAATAAAAAAAAGTTTTTGACGCAGTCCAATCTCTTCTTCTAAAGATGGGATACGTCTGGGAGCAGCTCGATAAAGAACGAAAACAAAAAAAAATTTTATAGGTATTGATAATCAAGTCATGTTAAAGTGCACTCTTCGTACAGAAATAGGCAGTCAGCTATGTTAAGGGCTCTTGGTCAACCGTAAACTGCAAATTAGAAAATGTTATTCAATCACAAAAGCGCAGACCTAACTAAAAAGAAATATGTGTTTGTGCTAAATTCCCTTCTCTTCTCCTTTTTAGATTTTTTTCTTCTCTCGCTTCTACCCTACCTCATTATAATTATTCATTAGTTGAGATAACTTGATCCATTTCATTTATTTGTTATTGCTTCTCTCCTCGTCCAATCCAATCACACAGAGACTCACTCATAATAATATTTACTCATTTTGTAATTTGCAGCTGACCAAAAAATACGCACATTTTCACACAGTGGAAAATCCCACAAGTAAAAAAATACGATTTTTGTGTGTGAAGAAATGAAAAAAGGGTACACGGAATATAGTCCCTTCTCTTCTTCTTAGAAAAAATATATGTGTAGTTGGTAGTTATATATGCTATGAAAATTTTTGCCATTTTGATTGATTTTTTTTTCTTTCATTTTTCTTACAAAATGAGATGTAATGACCACAAAAGCTCTAATAATATGGTAGGAGAACAACAATGGAAGTGGCAATGACTTGACTACTCAACTACATGACTGCCAACTACAAAAATAGGAATAATCTTTAGCATTCTTTTTTTTACACTGCACACACGATACTTTATTGGTGTGACCTTGTCACGGGAGCTCCTGTTACCTTACCCAATCCTCTAAGGGCCCTTGTACACTTCAGCACTCCTTCTCTTTTCTGCTATTGTATAATTCATTTTTTTTATATTTCTATTCCATTGTGGATTGGATTTTGTCTTGCTACTGTTATTTTTCTAAAATAAATACTGTAGAAATAAATATAAAAATTCCTAAATGCTCGCAAATAGAATTATAATTTTTTTTACAATTTACAACAAAGAAGTATTTACGAGTAACTGTACACTGATTTCTGCAAAAAATGCAGTAGTGCAGCCACAATTTTTACAGTAAATGTGATCGTGATTGATGGGATAACTGAAGTGATTGGGATACTGTACCCTGTACAAATGTTTGATAATCAGCAAGAGCCTTTTTTTACACATCCTAGTGCCTAGTGTGAGGAGCACCCACATACAAATCTAGCAATAGCTTCACTTCTTTTAAGAAGAGTGAGTCTGATGTAATAATTGTTTATGAGGAGAGTGAAGTGCTAATTGCTCGCATGACTGAATTTCGCACGGCTGCACAGTTTTAAAAAGAAAAACGACTGGGAATACCTACCCTTTCTGCTCACTTCTCACTTCTTTGGGGGTGGGTGTATCGTAAAAAAAATATTGTGTGCAGCGTTTATTACCACTACACATGAGGTAGAGTTGGCAGTGGCAAAGCGGCACTCGCTTTTCAAGATAAATAATATATTTTTCTTTTAAAAAAATGAGTGTGTATACATAAGTTACAGAAATACACTGTTTATAATAATTATAAACAGTGTATTTCTGTAATAAAGAGAGTCCGAGTGTAATTATTACACTCGGACTCTCTTTATTTTTGTAGTCAAGTTATTATTAGTGTAGAAATCGTGAAAAATTGCTAATTTATTTTTATTTCTATTTTTCTTCTTCTTTTAAGTATAAATCATGATTGTGTAGAGCATATATGATGTATGCGTCCATTCATAGAATTTTCTCATCATATCGTTTTTACGAGTAGCGTAAACTGCAATTAAAGTTACATAAAATTGGCTACTAATAAGACGTGCTCAATTTACCATTTTATTTTATTTCTCGTGGAAATGTCAAGGGAAAAAAGGAATAAAAAATATCGCTTCTGTTTTTTCTTTACAGTTGTGCTCACACAATAGCCGCCGCTCCTTTAGGAGGAATTAAACTTGCAAAAATTAATATTGTGTTAACAATATGAGAGGAGATTTGAAGGTGGCATGTGTCAAAAAGTAAGGTGTCAACTGCCAATCTTCTCTCTTTTTGTGGCCATCTCCTCTTCCCCAAGTACGAATCTCGGTGAATGGGAATATGTAATGTGGAAATGCGCAATTCAGCGCAAAGTAGGTAAGTCTTCCCCTTCTCGAAAAAAAAGAATATTTACAATAGAAAATCGTACATATAGTCTACTCAAAGACTACCTATTGTTTATGTATGCGATATCATTGTTGTTTGCATAAAACAGTAAAAAACGCATAGACAGAAAAGATCCTTGTTGAAAATCATTATATTTTTTGGGTTTCTTATTCACTGACTCCAATATACTGCATATTTTAGTGCGATACAAAAACGCAAACGGCTTTTCGTTCATTGGATTACTTTAAAAACCTACTTTTGCTCAGTGTATCAAGGTTGAAAAGGAGACTCGCACTTTTCAGACTTCACAGTTTTTCATATGTAATGAGCTCCTCCTCAAAAAAAAAAATAACAGGCTGATGCCTGAGTGACTGCAATTCATGTAAAAAGATATTGAATCTGTCTTGCATGATGGATGCAAAACACAGATAAAAAAATACTCGCAAGCAATCCCCAAACATTTTTACAAGTGGATAAGTGCTAGTGACTAGTCTCGAGAAGAAGCCGACAAGATCGGAAAGTTTACTTTTATTGATGATGCTGCTCAGCTAGTAGCACTGCTTGCCACTTTACTGAAGAAAAACTGCATCAGCGGCAGCAGCACTAGCCGAAAAAATATTTTTTACAACAATGATAGAATATCACAACAATGTTCAGGTACTAAAAAGTCATTATGCAAAATGCTAGCAACAATGCATTGCCACCGTACCTTTCCATTCCATCCCATTGTTAAACAATGTGCCATCAACATCAATAAAATGAATAATGTTTTGTTGGTTGGTTAACTTTTAGAATTTTTTTTAGTTAGCGAAAAAAAGACGGCCTGCTCACTCTCTATTGCATCTGCTGTTGCTTCAAATCTACAAAAATCTACTTATCCACACTACTTGGCTGATTTTTTGATCATGATGATCACGGCTATAACGACGACGACGCAAGAAGAAGGAGTGCGATGTGATGGTCACCTCGTCTAGCAACTTTGTACCTTTTATCAGAGTAATCACGGCTATGCCTTATAGAGCCTAAGATGAGAATTTGTGCATCAGGTAGCAGGTAGCAAAACTGAAATGGGTTTTGAAGGAGAGCTTAAAGCAGTTAGCACACACAACTCATTTCACATCCCGTCTCGCATCGAAAGATGAAGCTGGTCGTGCTTCAATGATACCATCAGCAGAGGCATAAAACCATGTCAGAAAGTCAATATATATATTGGTCATTATTACTATGCATTGAATGGGCATTATTTAAAAAAGAGGAGTAGACGAAAAAGCCGTAAAAAAATTCTCCCAAATTCTGTACTCCTCTCTACCTCTACCCTTTTCTAAATGATTATATGCCGTGGCTCTGTGATTTTTATAGTGGTTGTGGCCAGCTGCATGGATCTTTTGATTGAAGGAGAGCTTAAAGCAGTTAGCACACACAACTCATTTCACATCCCGTCTCGCATCGAAAGATGAAGCTGGTCGTGCTTCAATGATACCATCAGCAGAGGCATAAAAGCATGTCAGAAAGTCAATATATATATTGGTCATTATTACTATGCATTGAATGGGCATTATTTAAAAGAAAGAGGAGTAGACGAAAAAGCCGTAAAAAAATTCTCCTAAATTTTGTACTCCTCTCTACCTCTACCCTTTTCTAAATGATTATATGCCGTGGCTCTGTGATTTTTATAGTGGTTGTGGCCAGCTGCATGGATCTTTTGAGATGGATGATGATGCTGTTATAAGATAATACACTTATTTTAATTGAATTTCGTGTGTCCTGTTCTTTCCTCACATAAAAAAAAAGATGCGGACGCGCTCGGCGGATTTTTATTTCTCGCTGAAATCAAGAGTTTGGCCTAGTCTCACACTTATTCTCATTTTGTTCCCATTTTTTTTCAAAAAAATAATAAACTGAATGTATTTCAACTCCTTCTTTCAAACACTTAAAATATTTCGTATGTACCCTGTTGACTGTTTATTGCGTACGCATAGTCGACTTTTTTATTTTCGCTAGGTTGAACTATCAAGAGTTTGGCCTAGTCTCACACTTATTCTCACTTTGTTCCCATTTTTTTTCAAAAAAAAATTGAATGTATTTCAACTCCTTCTTTCAAAGACTTAAAATATTTCGTTTGTACCCTGTTGACTGTTTATTGCGTACGCATAGTCGACTTTTTTATTTTCGCTAGGTTGAACTTTATAACTGTGTCGTCAAGTGCTGCGGTGTGGGCATGACTAGCGGAGAGCTGCGCAGGTGTAATTAAATTGATGATTCATCATCAGCTTTACTCTTCATGCCCTTTTTATCACTAGTGGACCATAATCAGGCTAATTTAATTGTGAAAAAAATCGAATGACATGGAAAAAACATCAACAATGTAAAATGTTCAATGAGAACTTGAAAAATTCTGCTTGATGCATAATGCATTATGGGTATGCGCAGAGCTAACCTCCATGTGCGTAATTTCCCTTAATTGAAGTTTATCTGGAAATATAATTCCGGCTAAAGAGTACTTGAATTGTATTATCATTTTCCAGTCTTTTCCTGTGTGAGATTCACTCGGTTTATGTAACAATTGTAAAAAGAGTGATGGTGGTAAGGTCTAGTACATTCTACACTACGCTGAAAGATGATTATATTTTTTTTTGGAATTCGACAGAAAAAAAATCTGAATGTAGGTAAAAATTCTAGTGGGTTACATATGCGCTGCAAAAGTTTATACTGTTTTTGAGATGACAGAAAAGTGAAGTTAATGATGATAGATTATGGTTGGTCCGGTTGTGGCATTTTTGTTTTTTTAGAGTAGTGATGGTGGTGATGGTTTGTTAGAAAAGAAGTGGGATGATGGTAATGGTAATGCTGATTTCGCAAGCTGGACACAACAATACGCTTATTTAATGTGACTTGTGCATGATCACGGAGCTGAGATGATGATGGAGCTTGACATGACAGATAAAGTGAGCTGCACTCTCGGATCGACTGCCAGAAAGAGTGGAGAAGAACGCTTGCATTAAAAAATTATATGGACAAAAAAGAAAGTCAAGTTGGACCGAGTTGAGGTAGCAACAAGGGCAGCGAAAAAGCGTAGTTTTTTTACGATGCTGAATTTTATATGCTGAGCCATTGCAGTAGTCGAGAAAAAAAATCGTTCTCTTTGTTCCACTTTAGCAGGATGGATGGATGGAGCTTATCGGAAATATGCGATTGTTTACGTTTTTTTAACGCTTATGCATGCCATTTACACCTGATTAGCGTGAAAAAGTTGTAGGTGAGAAGATATCAGTTTTGTAAATTACCTTTCTTGTCCACTTTCAGATATTTTGAGGATTTCCCAGCTGCTGATGATGCCGCTGACGAGGTGGGGGAGGGGGCTTGTGACGATGCCGTTGAGGAGGCCATTGTGCTAGCACTACCTCCAAAAGACGCTGATTCTTGTTGTGTTAAAAATTGTCCTTGAACAGTTTTCCTTTTTTCGGTTCACCGGGAAGCACCAAAAAGAAGATGAGAAGCTTTGCTGAGATTTTTTGCTTGCTTGAAAATTTCACCAACTGTGTCCTAGATCAAGTTTTTATTTTATACTCCTCAATAATGTTTTTTGATTGTACTTTTAGAATTTTATATTGATTTTGAGATCCTCAAAAAAAAGCGATTGGAACTTGTCACGAGATATGAAAAGAAAACGAGATTGTACTTTTATAGAAATTGAAACCACTCCAAAAAAATATATTTTTTATGGATAGAATGGGGCTGAAGTTCTAATAAATTTGCATTGACATTGGTAAGACTTTTTTTTCGTTTTGACAGTTCTGACGTCACACGCGAATCGGAACGATTTCAGTTCCAGATCACTATTTGTCCAGCAACAGATGTCGGTTCTGCTTTCTGCTACAGATATTTTTTTATATTGTTCTGCTATGTGCGCACTACGAACTTGAACTGACTCTTCTCCGCTTCGATCTGCTCTACACACACTCTTTAGCTCTCTCGCTTCTCGCCGAGAACAGTTTCTGGAATGTTTACTTTAGCTGGAGAAATGAAAAAAGTTTAATTAATGCGCTGTGGCTATCTCTGGCTCTGTGGTGAAATGAAATGGCAGAGAGTGGTTATAAAAACGAACTTTTATCTGATAACAGTCATGGAAAAAACGGCTTCGACAAAAGCTTTTATTTTACTGATAAACGCTTTACTGCACTGCTACTGCGCTGCACAAAACCAAACAGTAAACACAGAAAAGAGATTTTAATTCAGTGGGAGGAATAGACTTAAACAATAGAAAGAATTTTTTTGTACTTTTTCAACTTTTTCTGGACTTTTTATTATTCAAGATTGACCCGAGACAATAAAGGAAAAACCAAAAAAATCTTTTTTTAATACAACTGCCCACACTTCTTTTTCTACTCAACTAATTTTACGGAAGACAACGGAAGGAGGACTATTGAACTTGACACGAAAAAATTATTTTACTAACTTTGCAAAATGCGCTTCACACACCTTTTTATTCTTCTGACATGGACTGTATGGCACTGTTTTTTAAAATCTTGTTTTCACTGGAAGGAAAGCAAGTGAATATTAAACAAAAAAAAAAGAAATTATGCGAGGGTGTCCTCAGCCTGCAAAAAAAGAGAAAGGAGAATTCAGCTTTAGTAACTTTTTCCACGAAAATATACAACTAAAAATTATTAATTTGTGGTAAAAACGATTTATAATGAAAAGAATTTTTTACGGCTCGTATTAAAGTGGCTTTAGACTAATTTATCTCGAGCTTTTATACTGCCCGCGTCACTCTTACTGTGTGTACGGCTTAATCAATCATTAAACCTCACACGAGTTTCGATAGTGGAGAAGGAGCGCTCAGTTTATAATACCACACCTCCCATAAAAACTGCAACTGACATCATTGCAGTAAATCGTAGCCCATTTTAAATGCCTTTTATTATCCTACTTTAACCTACACCCCACCTCCAAATGTCATACTGTATTTAAGTAGTGTACACGACTAGCTGCTAATAAAAGAAAAAAAGAGTTTAAATAAATTCTATGCACAAAACTGCGCCAATCTATCACTTTATCAATTCTATCATTTTTCTCGGCTTCATCGCCACTTCAATCAAAAAGCCACATATCCAACAGACTTCATGACTTCCATTGTTACTGGGACAAAAACAAATTGACGCATTTACGTAACTCGGAATGGGAATGGTAAAATACTTTTTTTTTCATTCATTATTTTGCAGTTTTATTAGACTTGGAAAAAGTAGGTATATAAATCAATGCATGAGTTTTTGAGTTTATATAAAAAAAAGAGGACGTGTATGAATTGGGGTTTTGGTGAATGAAATGTTACAAAAATTGAAGCCACTTCAGCAGGAGAGCTGTGATGGAAAAAGTCACTTTTTTCAAAGTTAGCAGGATTGACAATGACAACAAAGGTCAACGCTTCTCCTCGGTGTCGCTTTTTTCGTATATCTTATCGCAAAAAAAGCTCTTTTTTTACACTGCTGAGGAGGCTGATCGGATTTAGATCAGAGAAATATAATATTTTGACATTTGAACGGGTGCAGTGCAGAACTTGTTACTGATAACTTTTTGTATGCAGATTAGTAATTTTCGTTTAATGAAACTGCTGGATTTGTCATTTTTTAAGCCATTTAATATAAATAAATTCAAAGTCAGGAATTTCCAGATACTATTCACAACTTTTCCAACTAGCGAGGAAAAATCAGTTTAAAATGTTTAAATGGCTAATTTGCTTGGTAGTATCGGATCTGAGTCAGTCAGTTTTTCGCTGTGATATTATACGGCTCAGCCATTTTAAGTTCGGAGTGTGGCGATTTTTTTAAGTGGTGGAGCTAATCATGCATGGATGTATGAGCAGCGGAGAGAAGCAATTTTATATGTCGCTAATCTTCTCTGCCTTTTTTGACTTTTGAGATATTTTTAGCCCAACTGACAACTTGTGAACTTTTCCACACATACTGAAAAATCAACAGCTCAGATTTGGCTGAAACCCGTATACTGCCTAGCAGTGAGCCCCTCCTCCCATTTTTATAGAAAAGAGGGAGAGAGCGAGAAAATAAAAAAATTGCTCTTTTCCCTTATCTTCTACTTCTGCTAATTTTCTCTAGGCACTCTTTTTTTTCAAAAAAAACCGCGATAACATTCTCTTCTCCTTTTTACGAAATCGAATGGTGATGTTGCACTTTCTAAGTTCACTTACTCCATTTACAACCTCCATTCTCCAGGACATTTATTACATGGATATTAAAATCAACAGCTCAGATTTGGCTGAAACCCGTATACTGCCTAGCAGTGAGCCCCTCCTCCCATTTTTATAGAAAAGAGGGAGAGAGCAAGAAAATAAAAAATTGCTCTTTTCCCTTATCTTCTACTTCTGCTAATTTTCTCTAGGCACTCTTTTTTTTAAAAAACCGCGATAACATTCTCTTCTCCTTTACGAAATCGAATGGTGATGTTGCACTTTCTAAGTTCACTTACTCCATTTACAACCTCCATTCTCCAGGACATTTATTACATGGATATAATAATACCTTCAATTCAATAAATATATATATTTTTTCTGTATAAAATGAAACTCACCAACAAATTTTTTATTCTCTCTCTCGCAACTGTTTTTTGCACTTTTCCCCGGAGGAGAAAATACGAAAGTCAATCACACCAAAAAAAATTGTTTTCACATTCCCTTTGAAAAAGAGGAAATTGCAGATTTCCCTTTTAAAAATGGTACAAGTCTGCCTTCCTTAATTTTTTGAACTCGTCTAAAAAAACTTTTTTTTTCAAGCTTCCTCTTCTTCTTCTTTCTTCAGTTCAATATTTTTGCTAATACTTATTTATTTTTTCTATATATCATCTATGAAATGCAATATGCAGGTTTGAGACAGCGACTTGACTGCGTTCACTCTCGCTCTCAAGCCTTCGCCCGACTGACTTGAATACAGGAGTAGAGGAACAGTCAAGCTCTCTTCTCCAAATTCTAAAACAGCAGCACACTAATAGCAACAGCAGCCAAGAGAACGAGCTACAAGCCAGCAAACACTGAACATGAACACTGAGCACCAACTTCAACTACCAACCTGAAAATAAAATATGCTTTAGCAGAACCAGAGCCATAGCCAGAGCACACTCGCTCACACATCTTTCCCTTACTATTTCACTTGACTATAGCGAAAATGCATTTTGTGCTTGGAACAACAAGTACAATTTTTTTTCAAGCTTTTGCCATTATAAAAATGCCATTTTCTGCTTTACTTCTGTTGCTAGCTTCTCATATAAGCGGAGCACTCCAAACTCCATCCAATATACCTAAAAAAAACGCTGTTATAGAATCACTCGGAGCTCTCACAGCTCTCCCATACTATGACTATCAGGAATTGAGTATGGGCTTTTGAGTGAAGAAAAACTGAAGCTGTACTCATTTCACATATCCCGTGATACTCTCATACATGCCCACTA
>JAHZND010000875.1:0-80870 GCA_027744115.1 Acrocyrtus sp. NNG-2020 | reverse complement strand
TAAAAATTCAGGTGTCTGCAATGTCCTCTCCAATTAACTTTTCCCTAGAGGTAAGCCTACTTTTTGTGTTTTGCATGAAAAGCTACTTTTCCCAAGAAAAAAAAATTGAAGAAACACTTCCTTCACGATTTTCTCTTTCGATCCATTCTAGATCCACACGGGAAGGCCAAAGGCCTCAAACGTAAAGTTTGTGATTCTTTCAGCATACGTGACCTCTATTGGTTCTCACATAATCTTCGATAAAGCCAACACCAACCTCGCACCTGTCATGGTACCTTGGATGAACTCAACTGTGGTACGCTCTCACTTTTTCTTTTGTAAATTTCGTATTTTTAGCTCAAGGAGTATCATGACGGCAAATGATAAATTACGGGCCATGTCCCTTTTAATCATTGATTAACTGCTGGCTATTTCGCTTCCATTAAAATGGAAATCTAAGCCGAAAATGTAAGCCTCTCTGAAAGTGTAAACTTATTTCATCTATCCAATGAGCGGAGGATATAAGAATGAGAGAGAGAGAGAGGCAGTGTACAAATGTGCAGCACTTCCGCCTTTTCCCCAGCAACGGTGTTCTCCTCCATTCTTCTCAATAGCAAACATGAAACTAGCTCGGAACTATAGCAATGGGGGAGAAAGCTGAGTAGTGCTGGGGAAGAGAATGTGTCACGTGCTAATTTCATCACTGTCAATCTACATCCCGCTAAACCATGAAAGTTGTTAGTGATAGAAGAAGTGTATAAATGAGATGTCAAGTCCCTAAGTGCTTGATGTATGTATGCGGAAGTGCTTCTCGCTTTCCGCACATATGGAAGTAGTATAAATTTTTGACAAAAAATGATTTTTGAAAAACATTTTTTAAATTATTGTTTTTGATTGTGACTCTGCGCTTTCTTGTTTCCAGTATGAGCGGGCAATATGGAAATGGAAGAATGTAACATGTGAGAAGGGAGAAGATCAGGATCGCCTTCGTACCCCAATGAGGAGAAATGATGAGATTTTCATAGAGTTCGATGTAGTCGCCATACAAGCGAGTTATCCGGAAGATCTGGGAAATCTATTGAATCGGTGGATAAGTTTTAGCAGCAGCACATCTGCTGCACCCTGGCAGCGACACGGAAGGAATAAATTCTATGATGGTGGCGGCGGCGGCGGCGGCAGCAGCAGTGGTGGTGGTGGTGGTAGCAGTCCTTCCACTCACAAAGATGCAAGTGACGATAATGATGACTTGAAGCATTCCCCCTTGTCCACATCCATCATCCCCGAGTCGCAAAAAATAGTTACAAATGTGATCCCCGTCCCGGTTAGTGCTTACATTTTTACGTTTCCCAATTGTCACCAGTGGGAGCATCCGTACAATAGCGGGGAGCATTCTGATGAAAAATTAGCCGAAGGAGGGTCGAAAATCAGGAAGGAAGTCGGGAAAGAGGGCGATAGTGCAACAGCACGGACTCCGGATGGCAACTTTATTAAAGATGATGGTAGTGGCTATGATGACAGTTTACACAACAGTTTAGCCATGCAGTCGAATCCTGCCGTCTTGTCACATATCATGCTTCCTGTGAACTATTCCCCAGTTCCTAATAAAAGTGACATGCAAGGAGGCACAAACCAGAGTTACGATACTGCCGGAGCTAATGTGCATGCTTCAGCAACAAGCATCAAAGGCACAGTAAGTGAAACAAGTTTCTAATTTTCTGTTTTATTTTCCACAAAGCGAGACATAATCCGTGATATAAAAACACTGCAGAATTGCACGCCATGCAGCAAAAAAAAGTATTCACAGTAGTCCTATAAATTCGCTCATGTTAGGGAATTCGAGTAGCTCCAAGTTCGCGCATTGCGCAACCATTATTCCACTCACTCCTCTCACAGATTAACAAAACTCGCAAACTCGGTTGCTAAATTGGATCCAGTTATTCTGTCAAAAGGTGATTAAGCAGGCCAAATACAGCTCATCCGAACAAAGAAAAAAAATGTTGTTCTGGAGCAGCGGTTGGATTTTCTTTTTTGGATTGCGCCATCACCAGTAACACGACACAACACATTCTCTGCATTATTCAATTCCACACGGGAGCCAAGAGCCAACTCGCCCTCGCATTTCTCCTTTATGATTTCGAAATGGCTCACCTGCCCGTGCACATGAGTGAGGAGTGAGGAGTGAGGCTGACTCCATTACCTCCTCGCAAACAAAGATGACTACGTTTTTACACACATTCATTTACATAGCAGTTTAGTCGGTGGCGGTTGATTACATGCCCTCGTGCCCGTGCCTAATGCGTCGCCTACCTTTCGGGAGCTGTACAGCCCCTAAAAACCACTACATTTGCGGCGTAATATAACAGCGCAATAATAAGCCACATAATGACATGCATTTGCTCACAGTTAATAGTGGAATATTAGCTGAGGATCAATGTTCTTTTGAATTAGCTTCCGGTGCGCCAATATTACTATTCCACGCGAAGATCTTATCAGAATTGTTATTGCAGAGAGTAGTGGTAATTCAATGGGCGTCTTGTGTTTTGCTCCGCAAATGATAACTGATATTACCTTATTTACTCCAACGTTAATTCACTCCGTTGAAGTGCTTGTAGCCCGCTCGGGGAAGAAGCAACCAAAATATATAAAAGCAAGCTTTACAGTCTACAAAACTCTCAAGCTTACGGCCTCAGCGTAGTGGTTTAATAAAAAATGTGGAGGGCGAGAGTGCTGCTGCTGTAAGACTCTTCAGCATAGCAGCACAATCGATAGAAACTTTCCAAAGGTTCGTTTTCATCAGCAATATTAGTGATGAAAGAAGTGATGAAAAAAATTTTTTTTTACTGACGCAGCTTCAGCTTCCTCCCTTTTTTGTAATGCAAAGAAGGAGCTTTCGTTAATCCACGAATGCAGAAGCCCGACAAATGATTTTTTTCTTGTGAAAAAAAAACTTTATGTAAGTTCCCCCTTTTTGCTCCAATTCTACCTTGATTCAAAAAAAATCAAATCCTATTGAAAATTCAATTAAGAAGATTTGCATACTGACATGGAATTTCTTCTTTTTTCAAAATTTGTGTTACTTTGTGATGCCAAGCCAATTATGATTAATAACTCAAATGGAAAATAAAAAAAATATATATTCTAGAATGTGCCAAGCACTTCATTACTGAGTTTGTGCTCTTGAAAGGCTTTTTCGATTGAACTGAAAAGAAGTGACTCTTCTCAATTATTCCGTTTATGGCACAAAGTTTTGTTGATGTTAATGATTAGGGCAAGTAAGCAATCTTTTACAAAGGAGCCATGCTGACTTGCTGGTGGAAAAACTTGTATTTCTATATATTTTCTTCTACTTCCAACAGCTCTCCAACATCCCCCCGAAAAACGTGCATGCAACGATTCCCAAAGAAAACGACTACCTCCACTTCCATAATAAAAAAACTTTCATTACTACTCCATTCTCATACTAAAAGGCTCTTTCTTAATTAATAGTATGAGGGAAAGTATTGTGATGAGTTGATAACATGAAGAAAGGAATAGCATTATTTCAATCTTTACCGTCATCAGCACGTCAGAGAAAGTAGCTGATGTAGCTTTTCTACTGCCACTGCTACTATATGATCATTACCCCGTTCACAGGGAGAATTTAATCTCAAGGAAAGTAAAGCACGAAAAAAGTCTCCAGCTTCATATACGCTCTTAGAAGGGCTACCACTGCAAAAAGGTTTTACGCCTCAAACGAAGGAATGTGGAAGGTCATTTACGCCCTCACTTGATTGAACTAACTTATTGCCAGCATGTAAATTTGAATTAGTAGCTATATAGAGTGAAAGTACTAGGTATAGGTAAAAGAGATATCCGAGCAGGTATGGAATTTTTTGGGGGGCACAGCACAAAAAAAATCATCTGAATAGGGTATCATCGCCAGGAGAACATTGAACATGTGTACTTGACTCTTTTCAGAGTGGAGGGAAATAGGGGGAGTGCCGAGTGATAGTGAGGAGCAGTGGATGCCATGTTTTTCCCTAGTTTGGAAAAAAGTGCCGCAAGGCATGGGAATATTTTCCGTGTTTTCCCTGCATTCTTTTCTCATAATGACAAACTGCTAGTTACTATAGAGGTGCACTGAGGGCTGCAAATGTGTTTTTTGATAATGATGATGACGCAGATGCGAATGGAATTTTTTTGTCTACTCCCGAAATGAAAGCTCACCTGGGCAATGTATGTACGTAGGGCACTCTTTCTGATTCTGACATTCCTTCTTGGTGAGCTTACAAAAAAAACATGAAATATGGATGGTGTGCAAACACACGTGCATGATAAAGTTGCTTTACGGGAACGCATTACTAACAATGTTTACTGAAGACGGTGATAATGAGCATTGAAAAACTGAAAATCTAAAATGATAGTCATAAAGAGGCAATGCGAAAGAAACTGAGTTGCGGGGCAGAGAAAAGTAGCAAAAAAAACACTTTAAGTCTGCCTCCTAGAGAGAGAGAGAGAGAGAACTGGAGAGGAACAAAGGTTAATTCTATGGGCAAACAGATATATCATGGGATCAAAGGTATTACATCTGTATTTTACTGGCAACGCAGCACAACGCAACTGGCAACGGGAAAATTTTCATTCGGTGTCACTGTGGTCGCGAGAAATAGTGGTGAGTTGGTGACATTGAAATCTGGCTATGATTTATACCCTGCTAGTCTATATTTGCACTACTTCTCAAGTCCACCAACACCAACTTTACCAAGTTTTCGTCCTTTTAACTAACTCGCCGGGTAGCTGCACCGACAAAGCTACTTACCACGTTACCACTATGGACCAAGGGAGATGTACTGTGGTGGGGTGCGAATTTCTAATGGCACGTACATTCAATTAAATCACAAAAAGGGCACACTTGCCCTACTCGACGTTTTTTTTCGTTTTTAAGACAGTGAGAAAGTAATAATAAGCAGGAAGCTGCTACTACTCCGAAAAAGCTTTCATTTCAGAGCGGATAAAATTTCTCAGTACTGAGTACTGCACTATACATTGTAGTGGTAATTGGTGAATCTTGCGAAAAAAAAGTTGTAATGAAGGGAATAGTGTTGTATATTTCTGGAATATGTTCTTTTTAGCAACGAGATTTGCAGTGCTCATCTTTCTTGCACACTGATATCAGTTTAGTACATTTTTTATATTGCTACTGCCCAATGCCATTGTATAAAAAAAGGAGAGGGGTGTACAGAATTTTTTGTTTTTTTAAAAAAACTGTGAGCTCTAGTCCCATAAATTCCAAGGAAGAAAGTGAATAGCTGTACCGTCGGCGATGGGAAGGCAATGAGGCTGTCCACGTCTGTCAGATTGTGTAATCCTTGTGCTACTTTGTGTTTGACTATTTTTCAGAATTCTGAAAAGGGCAAAAGTAATATGATCGGAGTTGACGTTTCGCTTGAAGGTCCCGTAGAAATACCACAAGGAGGGTGGGTTTCCTACATTATCAGCGTGTATGTGAACGAAACGAGTCAGTTTCAGCTAAGATTGGAGCCACTTCAAGGAAATGAAATTCAGTACCAGGTACGTCCTGCACCCGTGCTATTTGAATATTCTGATGGATCTCAGCGGAATAATTGATTTTTTTGGATTTAATTGTATAAATGCACAGGACACCGTTTCCGTTGGGGATATCCGTATAGCCAGCCTGGGAAAGTCGTTCTCCTCGTGTGCGAAGACGTTTCAAGTGAACGAGTTTCGCGTGACCTGCAGAAAACTACACGGAAGGAAGGGGGACTACTGCACTGTTGAGTCTCCAATATTGCATTACTGTCCAACTACGCCGGAGGACAAATCCACGGGTGAGTGAAAACACAGCTTAGTATATATAGGTACTCCTACTTCCATTTCATATTGAAATCGCCAAATAATGCGAGAACTCCATTTTTTTGAGCCAACTACTCAATTCAGGACTCACTTTCGGCGTGATGATGATGCCGTTATTATCAGACAATCCATTTCCCTCCTCCAACTTTTCTTTTTTAAGTAAATTTCCACGCAAGGGTTGTTCCATAGTGGTAAAAAAAAATTTTCTTTCTATATCCCCTCGGAGATGATCTATGCACTTTAATATCATCACGACTCTTTTTTCTCCCTTTTTTCCCTTCCTACTACCGTCTTCCGGTTATCTGATGTTAGTAAAGTATGCAAGATTGGGGGAGAGAGATAAAAAAAAAGTAAATTGTGAGTCAATATTATTGGTGAATGATGACGGGAAAGAGTTTTGCACTAGATGGAATAGTTTTTTCCCCGTGAATTACTTAATAGAAGCAGCTGATGATATTGTGACTGGAATACAGTGGGTAAGAGTGTGAAGGAAAATGTGGGTGGCTTTTTCTTGCGACAGCTTGGTCGGAGGATGTAATAGTCACAGTCATATGGCCTAGACGCTAGTCCTCTCTGAAAAAAGCTACCGAAAAGTGGAATCCTCTAAAAATCCAACTGTCGCTGCTGCTGCAATAAAGGAATGGACCGCATTTTTTATACGTTTAAAAGATGTCGGTCAATATTCCACGTTAATGTATATAGCATTTAATACCCATTTCCACGTAACTGGCGTAGCTCGAACAAAAAAAACATCCGATGATGAATAAGCTGATATATGAAACCATCTATTTTTTGTCGCTTCTTTTTCCATCTCCCTTTCTTTCTCTCTCACTTTTCATTTTACTATTATTTCGCTTGGCGGCTATCCCTACAAACTCACCACTCACCACTAGTGTGTAGCAATGGCCGAATCCGGATGTCGGCGGCGGAGAAGAAATTGGATCAAATCGCGGATGAATAAATGCACTCATATAGAATAGGCAAGCTGCCTTTGCTCGGGGAAAATGAGAGAAAAAAATAGTGCTCTCCCTTCGAATTATCTTCATCATCATCTGTCCGATGCGGGATTATTGTAATTTCGAGAATTGTGAATTGTGAGGAATACCGCACATGTCACTCTCCCTCTTTTCTCTAAAAGCGCGCTATAAACTAAAGCGCCCATAATTGCATGCTGGCTGCGAGAAATTAATCTGTAGTGCCGTTCCCGTACCCTTAGTGGAAGCTCTACTGCAAAAGGATGCACTAAAAAACATTCTCGTACTTCCAATCCACCATTTGATTTTTTTTTCTCCTTTACTCACCTTCGCAGTTTTTCACCGAGGTAGAAAAAAAAATCTGCAGTTTAAATCCTTCCATTCCTTTCTCCATCCCTTGAAATTACATGCATATTTCACTTCCAAGCATATTTAGTGTTCCATGAAATCATTATTGCTATTTTCTTAAACGCTCAGTTCTTTTGTTTGACCGAGGGAGAAAAGTGTAGGAAAAAGAGGCCGACTCACAGGTAAGTGAAAGTTGGGAAGTGAAAGGAGAATAGATTGTGCTTACAAGGGAGTGATAATAATAACCATAATAATAGTAATAATAATGTTATGGCTTGGCTACCTTATAAAAAAAGGGAGAGCGGAGGGTGTTTGTAATGGGAGGATGAAGTCCATTCACGTGTTGGTGAAATTATGAGCGCTAGCTATACGGAATGAAATCCAATGCAACCAATGGAATGAATAAAAACATTAGTTTGTTGACTGAGTCTCGCGTTGCTTGGAATGTTTACCCCATTGGTTCTAGGGTTATGCAAGTGTCTCTAACAAAGGCATTAGAATGGTGCTGTGTGGTGGTTCCATAGATATTATATTGCTCTGCTGTTTGTGTTTGGAGTAGTAGGGCTTCTGAACAAGCAAACTGAAAATACATAGGTACAATATATATTTGAGCAGTATGTGCCGTATCACAGAGCTACGGAGTGGAAAAGGCAGAGAAAAAAAGAGTGAATTGTGGATTCATATTTGATATGGCGTACCTTCCATTCGGGGATAGAGAAAGTTAAATCCGGCACATTTAGTGATGAAATATAACTTCCTCATTTCCCTTCTGAACCTTGCTTTGCATTTCCCTTGGTCCTTTGCCTTGCAACAGGGAGCGCTACAATTGTGACCGCTATACGCTTGGCTTTTGCCTAATATGCAATCATAAAGGAGTTTAAATGGAAAGATTCACCCGTCAGATTCGGATTCACTCTGAAAGAAAAAAAAACTCAGAGACTAGCTCAGTTCAGCTATATAAAATCAAGAATAGGAAAAAAGGAGTGAAAAGAAAAGAATGAAGAGGGAGAGCAGTGCAAGGAGCTATATATGAATGCTCTGTGGGTGCACCATTTGCAACTTTTCTCTGTGAAAAAAAAAGAACCGGATGTTTACTGCTTTCTGAAGCCCTCAAGTTTTAGGCAATTTCCCTTTATTCAGTCATCATTTACATTCAAAGTTTATTACTCTAATATTATGTATAAGCGCTATGAAACTTTAATTTCTGAACATTAATAATATACAACGAGGTGCGGCTAGTGGAGGATGAGGGAGCGCCGAGCTAATGTAATATTTGGTGTGTTACGCATACAAAGAGCATTCACTAAACAGATGCCGACTGGGAGCAAAATGGTTTTCACTTGCTCTCCAATCCTTATAGGCTTTAATATCCACAATAAATATTTGTGTCTCTTTTCACATAGCTGTATATAGGAGGAGAACTTCCCTCTTCCCTTTTTCGGTGCAATAAGCTTGTCAAGTGTGTGTGTATGGCGTACTCTTATTGAAGAAGAAAACATAAAATAGGCTGTCAGGGCACAAGACATAATCAAGACAGAGATTGTCATAGCACTCCCAGAATGAAAAGACATCTCTCATTTCAAGCGACTTGCATTAAAATTCCTGACACTGCTCAAATGCCTTTTCAAAAAAAAAACCTTTTATGCTCACTCACCTATCCTATATTTTTTTTGCAAATTTCACCGCTTCAATTGTCGCGGATTTTTATTAATCCGTGGGTTGCAGTTGTGCGAAAGCAGAGCTCCAAAAAATGTTGCAACAATTACTCATCAAATGGTTTATAGGGAAGTGGGAAGATGAACAATAAACGTTTGTGCTAGGCCCAACCTGAAAAGATTTTGCCCAGCTGTGGATTTCTAAGCCTTTTTTGAGCATTTCACATGCAGTGCTGAACATGACATTACTGGTTCCATGTAGTCAGCCCCTCCATTTATGCCTTTTGCCGCTGCTCTAAGTTGTTGCATTGAAAATCTGCAAAAAAAGGCTATGGAAAATAGAGAGAGAGAGGGAGAAAGTGGAGAGAAAGCGGCAGTAAAGAAGAAGATAAAACAATACTAGTTAATAAGATGGCTTCAAACGAAATCCCTCTCAAAGAAGGGGCGTCTCCTTGTTAAGTCTTCTTTCTCTGCTCACGATGATAATAATGATGACGGTGATGATAATGATGCTTTCCATTGCATTTTCCCTGGCTGCGATAGCACATATTTGGGAGGAGAGGGAGAGATAGAGGCAAAAGAGGAGAAGGGGAAATGTTACATCAAGGCAAATGCGTACATTGTTTTTGTCCACTATTCAAATGTCCACCAACTTATCATTCACGTTACGGATAAACTGTTAACAACATGCGCCAGTCGACGGAGAATAAGAATTGTAATAATGCCTTTATTATGCATAGGCATAGCTGTGAGGTGGTTGGAGGACTCTCAAGTAGAGCAAGCAATGGCATGTTTCTTTGCGGTGGAAAAAGTAAACTTTTCCCTGTACATTTGCATTAGGAATATTTCACTAGAAAATAGCGGAACTGCCAGTGATATGGGAGGGAGTGAGGAAGTGCCGATATATGCTGATAGGAGATGCACACTCTTCACAAAATAACTGAATTTGCTGCACCTTCCATTTTCGGCTGATGTGCATATCATGGAATCAATCTGCAATATGCTCGCCTACGCATAAATACTTCCCAAAAATAGATGAAATGAAAATACTCATTTCAGTAAAGTGGGTGCTCCAGGTTAGATGATGAATTTTCAGGAGAGTAGAAAGCAGAGAGCATGCAAGAAATGAAAAAAGCAAGTTAGAATATGCATACTACCCTCCTATAAAGTTAATTTCGGGGGATGCAAATTCCACTTCCAAAAGGAAAAAAAGGAGAGGCTCGTTTTTTACTAAATGATGAACGGTCAGATATGGGCTTGGCTACTTCCGCCCAAACACCCAAAGCGTCATTTATGCCCAAAGTGGCCAATCCGTCATTTCCTCCCAATCCCAAAAATGTCTAATTTGTGGAATCCCGAGTTTGTTCCTGAAAATAAAATATTCCACAGCGAGTTTAATACTGTATAAGAGCTACTTTGCTTGTGTGTTACATGAGCAATTGTGAATGGTGCTTATAAAGTTTGTTTTTTTTTAAAAAAAAACTCATAGACGTAAGCTTCCCTGTCGAAAAGTGGCAATTCATTTACAGCTCTTCAAGAGGCTTATTTATTTTGGGCAAGCTAACAACTGTTTACAGTCTTTTCTGCTGAGCAAACCTTGTTAAAAATCCTCCACATCATATTATTTCTGCTTTACTAAATACTTCATTGAATTACATTAAACTTGTGAAATATTAATGTTGACGGGGCTCATAGCGTTATACAACGCCAATTTTTCATTATGCTCAATCTTCAAAATTCATGTAGGCGTGAATTAATCAGGTTCTGCTTTAATACAGTTTCAACCACTTGAAATTTTCCACTACAAACTTGATTACAAAGGTAACGTAACTAATGTACTTAAAATTACCTAATTTTTGGGATTCAGTCTTTTCACCGTAAATATTTTCTCCAGGCGAATTAACAAGAGAGCAAATAAAATTTTGTCATTACTCACTGTATTTACCGCAAATGTTGTTTCGTTTTCATGAAGTTACAACTAAACTAATGCAGTAATTAAATTCGAAAACGAATTCAGGAAAAAAATCGTTTATAGTGTTTTGATGTACATAGGTAATTGATAATATTATGAAGCTCCTTTATTTATTTTCATGGTTTGTTCCACACGCGCAGAAGCCACACTGCCTTATAAAATTATCGTCGAAATTCTCGAATTTCCTTAATTCTGGAAGTACTAAGACAAAAAAAAATCCTCCCCATAGCTCTTGCAGTTATAGCACATCACGGAGAAACCTTTTCTTCTCTTATCCACAACACCAGATCTTTTCCTGCTTTTACGGAGCTTTTCTCTGCGCTGTAGCCTTTTCGCACATCCATAGTCTCAAGCGAATTCCCCTGTTTAGAATGCCCTGTCACATTTTATATCCGCTAATTAAGTAAACTCCAGATTAACTGAACACAACAGAAGGGCGCTTCATTGGAATATGTAGTTCATACTGTACGATAATGGAATAATAGATTAGCAATACAGAGCGACTCCTGCATACTTGCTAGTGTGTATGGCTCCGAGCTCACAAGGATGTGGGGGAATTGGGACATCTATAGGGACGGACCAACGTAGCCAACTGAATAATTACTGAAAGTGTGTTTTCATGTATAAAACTTAGCATGATAACTTTTTTACTTCCAGTTCCAATACTTACCTGTCCTCGGCATGAAATAACGGAAGCAATAATCGCTGTTATGGTAGTGTGATAATCATGGAAGCTTCTGTTGAACTGCTGTGCCCATTAAAATAACAACTTCCTTAGCTAAGTTTTGTTACTGTGTGCATCCCAGAACTCAACTCACCAGGGAGCACTTGGTTTTCTTGGTTTTCATCCTCTTCCTATATCAGAAAAAGGGAACAACACTAAATTTTTAGCAATGTAGGCAACTTGCGCCCAGTGACAGTTTTTGACTTTCGAGGAGCAGCCCATTTTGCAAATTGAAAGTGATCTACACTGTGCTATTTCATGCGGAAAATGGCGTTGTATCCGTCCAAGTGTGGCACTCTACTATTTCGCAGATTTCGTAGCCACCGCCCCATTGAAAAAAAATTTTTTTGTGTAGTGTACCTAACTGCTACAGTTTTGTATCTTAGCAAGGAAGTCGGTGTCGCAACTCTCTGCATAATTAGATGTTAGGTAGATTTCGTTGATGCAATTAGTTCAAAAAAAACTTTTTTGCGGTTGACATTTCATCCCTATTACATCTGATATGTTTGATGTCATGCGTGCGGCTGAGGTTAGTGAAGGAGATGATGCGTTCACTGGTGAAGTGCGTTTTAAAAAGTTGTTACGAGAAAAAAAACGGAAGTACGTGGAAGGGCATGAAACAATGGAATTTTTAGAAGGAAAATTTTTCGGCAGGAGCAAGCGGTATAAGTATATTTTTAAGCAAACGCCGCGAGTTTGCCTCGTATTGTATACGAAGGAGGAAAAGTAAGACTCTGTAAATCAGAGGATTGCTGTTACCCATAGGTTTTACAGTGAAATAACTTGATGCCTCAAGGAATGATGTTAATTTACATAGTCAATATAGCCAGGACCAGCAAACAAGCAACCAACTCAGCCAAAAACTCTGGCAACCGAAAAATATCTGCATCCACATATTCCACATTTACGCATTTTTTGGTTTAATAGCAAGTTGAGAAAAAATGGTTGGAAGGCATCTTGCTCTCGGTGTACCACCGTCACCACCGCCGCAGTAGGCGACAGACACGATGAAAGAAAAAAAAGGCAAAGTCTAAAAAAAACTCTAAACAAAAAACTTTGAATGGTATAAAGAAAGTTGAAGGGAACTTTTTTTTCTAATTCCATCTCATGTTTCATGTTTTGTGTGGGATGGACTATGCTGAGCACACTACAAAATACAATGCTTCTGGGGTAACTGAGATCCAGTTTCTGAATCAGAAAACACCACCACATACAGCCTTTAAAAGTCTTGAGTTATGACATGTGAGTTCCTCGTGGCAGGTCGGGGTACTAAAGCGTCATATCATCACTTTATATTCACTATCGCTGCTCGATCTCCCTCCTGTGGTGTGTGTGGTGGTACGGCGAAAACGGGGATTCGAACAGCTCTCATTGTATTGTCACATATACCCACTTTTTTTTACCCCCAACAAACATAAAAGGAAACTTCTTACTATTTTATGATAGCACCACCATCCCTTTTAAAATTTTTACTATAATGCAACTTTGCGCTGTGATGTAAAATTAAAACATTTTTCATCTTATAAGACACTCCTGCTTAAAGGTATGTCTGCATTCTGCACGGTTTTAAAAGTTTACTTTTAAGTTTTCTGAGCAAGACAAAAAACTCTTTGACGGGATGCTTGCATGATAATGTGGAGGCGGTGCATATACAGCCATATTACTCCAAAAACTTCAAAAAATATAATTTCTTTTTTCAGCTGAACTATGAGAAATTTTCTAGAGCACACAAAGAAAACTCTCAAAGATGAGGGCTACGTACGCAGTTAAGTAAACGAAATTTGTCGCTCGTCAGTAGATAACCATATTTCTGCGAATTCCGTAACAAATGTCACGTCACTGAGGACGTTCTTCTATATGAAAAAAGCTTTTAAACGGCCTCCCAGTCACATGCCAGGAGTAACGGAGCCAATTAGTTGGCATCTATAATTTATCACATTACAGGCATTAAAAAAATTTTACGGGCTGCAGTTTTGCAAGTAAGTATGGTATGGAATTGCTAATTACGTATTAAATGGCCCAACTCTGCATAATGACTTTTTTTCGTAGAAATTTGCTTTATGATTAATTCTGCATGCTCACATGTTTGCTCTAGTCCTTTGGCACATGGCAATTATTTAAAAAGCGACAACTTTGGCACTAGGATTAGAGAGCGGGCTCTTCTATTCTCTTGCCACATTGGGATCGGTGAAAGGAGAGAAAAAGCTGCTGCAGCTGCCCATGCATACGTAGTGCATTCGGCTGAGTTGATAAAAGTGAAAGTCTCTCTAGCAAGCCACGAACTCATGATTTATTTAAACTAATTCGGCAAAGAGGTAAGTAGCGGAATTGGCAGTCGATCGGAGTAGGATGTATATTGTAGCCTAGTTTTGACCAAAGAGTCAATATGAGCGTGGTCCGACCAGCGCACTTCTGTCAGAGGTTTCCTAGTGAACGAGAAAATGTTTTTATCTCCGGGTTAGTAGTTAATAGCAATGTATTAAGAGCACCCATATAGCTTTTCAGTAGTAAGTAGCGGTAGCAGTGGTAGGTAGAGCTCATCAGTCTTACAAGTGCAGCCCTGCGCTAAATAAAAATCAAGCGGATACGATACCTTCTCCGTAAAGTTCAATATAGCAGTAAAAGGAGTGCGAGTGTGATAATTTGTTCTGGGTTTCGCTTAGCTCGGACTATTTCACATATTTTATCTTGCTCACTTTACATCTCTCGTAAAAGCGGGTAAATCTGCGTTGTAAAGCTAATAATATGTGTGCGACGAAGGCAATTGATCAGAGGGCATAGTCGGCGATATTGTAGATTGACTCCACCAGTCCGTTGTCCCACTCAAGTAGGTGTGATAGGTTACACACCCTCCTCGTTGCTAAATGGTTTGCAATTCTTTCCGGTTAATAGTTCTAGCGGTGCTTGAAACCAGACTCAGAGGCGACGTGGTTTAGCACATGACTGCTCCACTTTGTGTGGAGATGTGCACACTCTAGTAAAATAGTAGGCTGCTGCCCCAATCAAAGAGCTTTCCCTCAAAATTACTTTTCCTTTTTTTCCCAGCTCAGCTTTAGTTTTCATACACAACTGCGTATCCTTTATATTGCTGGATTTGCTGGACTTTTTTTCTCCAGCAGTTTGGAAATCTCCATTTCTGCACACTACATGACATAAAAAAGTGTCCAGAATATGAAATTGTAATTGAAGCAGTAACTCGGAAGTTGGCTAGTATACTTTCTCGAATATATTTTGATTTTATTAATATAAATGCTAAGATTGATTGGATTTTTTTTAGCTAGCGATCATCTATTCTACCAGTTTGTTTTATTATAATTGCAGATGATGAGGCATCAAATGGCTCCGGAGAAGTGAGCAGCCACCAAGAGAACGGCGAGCGGGATGGAAACTGGGACAAAAAGAATCCCAGTGGACAGAGTAACAAAGTGGCTGAAAATGAAGGGAACATCATACAGTTTGAAGGTGTAATTTATGGATTCCCTGGTTCAGCCCCGGGTTCTCAATTTGCTCTCCGAGCACATGTTCATGTCAAGGGTATTGAGGTGAAGGGTGCAGACATGAGTGTGTATGAGCAGGTTTCACCAGGAACACTAGTTGAGAGCTCTTACACCTTGGATGCGGAGAAGACGCTGTCAGGGAAAATTGTTCATCGAAAACAAAAGATTCACGGAAAGGGTTCTACCAACTTTGACTCTTTAAGCGGAGACCTTATTGATGGCAAGATCCCAGTGATGAAAGAATTTCCGGCGTATCATTATCGGAAGCGAAGGAGCATTTTCTTTGACCATGTTACAGGCATAAACAAAAACTTCACTTGGATGGGTAACATCAGTCGAAATGGAAATCGGAAATTGTCTTCTCAAAATAATGTCCTTAATTTCACAAGTGATAGCCGTAATGGAAATCGGAATGCCAACAACATAAAAAAGAAAGTTGAGGAAGACATCAATAAGGATTCCTACCATCGAAGCATCCAAAATGGCAAAGCACCCGGAAGAAACTTCCAACTGACTGTCCCTGCACCCAAGCTTTCCGCTCGAAATTTGCACTACTCCAGCAGAGCACGGGAAAGTCTTGGAAAAGAAATCAATCAGAAATCATCCGCGACGAAAAGTAAAGTTAGAAAAAGCAAACCGAGTAGCTTCATGTCCAATTTATTGTAGCATTGCTTCACTTTCTCTTTCATCCATTCAACATTGGGCTGTACATAAAAGAGTTATCTATCTAAAAATATATATCTTAAAAAAATGTGTACGTATTTACTAGACACAAAACTAACACTTTACATTTAATCACAGCGCCGACTGGTTTATTTGTACTGTGCATATTCAGGTAAGATCCCATAGAGTATATACTTTTAAAAAATATGGCTCGTAACTGTAGCTCGAGATGGAAGGATATAATATCTGTCTACTCTTTATTATACAAAAATGGTACAAATGGTTAGTGGAAATAACAATGTAAATAATTGGACTACTAAAAAAGGTAATCACCTATCCGATTGTGAATTCTATTTATTATAGAGTGGAACGAGAACGTTTGTAACGAGACATTTATTGTCAGGTCAGGTCTGCTAAAAAATGGCTAAATTTTGTCGAAGGAACCTTTCTATCTGTAAATCCAATAATAAATAATTTATGCTTGCGGCACGATATAAACGTTGCTCATTGTGCACCGTTACAATAGAAAAATTTATGGTACTATTGCGTCGCTAAACCTGAAATCCTCAAAAAAAAAGTTCCCTAAGTCCCTATGCATTGTATGGATGATGTTTGTATAGAAAAAAACTGTAAAAACTATATATTTGCTTTCTAATTAAGTGCTGCAACATAACATTTGGAATTGCTTTTGTCAATTTTAGTAAAAGTAATAATAATACAATTACTATACATTAAACTAGATACTTCCATAGAGAAGAATCCGCTTTCTAGTGCTAGTGCGGCTCTATTTCAGTGTGAGGTAAGCCAAAAAAACACTGTAAAAATGACTCTGATCAGGAAAACGAAAAATCGCGTCTTATATTTTCCATATGTATTCGATATGGATACAAAAACATTGCACAAAAAGTAGAGTTGTCTGTAACTGCGTGACTGGTTGTCACCAGTTAATAAAATTATATCATAACTAAATATTTTGGCAGATGTACTTTTAGCACTTAAACGAATCATTACTGTAATATCTATTAGAGTCAAAGCAACAATAAAAAAGTTTTTCTTTGTTAAGAAGGTGCATTAGAGCATATCAGTGTGTGAGTGTGTGTAGGTATGTTAGTAACTAGCTTAAAAATTAGTGTTGTAATAAATCCTATAAAAAAATAATTTCTGTAAAAATGCAGCTAATATTCAAGCAGGTGAGATGAAAGTTGTGCTTAAGCAAATTGGAAGAACTTTGTCTGTGTATATTTTTGATTGTTTATTGCTGCTGCGAACTAAATAAATATTTGAGCTACTTGAGCTTACTCCTTAATTTTGATCCGTCTACTTCTACTTCCCTGTTGATTCCCTGTGAGTTGTAAAATAGTGCGTAAACTTAAAGAAGCAAGAAGCAAAATTTATAAATTGGTTGGTACACACTTGCAGCAAATCTATTCTTGAGAAGATCTCTCATACGCTGAGAGGAAAAATCATGCTGTAAAAAGTATAAGAAAGATTGCGCTTCTACTCTCATAAATATTTATGGATGATGTTTTGCACGTGAGTAAGTGATTTTTAGTGGTGTAAGAAAAAAGTAGCGTACTTTTTTGCTTCATTTCATGCGACGACTCTATATAAATTATAAATTATGTGTGTGCAGTTGGTAATTATTGTATAAAAGGTGTAATAATAATATTTAAGCAGCTCTATATATTTACACTGCGAGTACATTTCCACTCCATCGACGTAAGTGTATAATAAATTTGCTGTAAATATGTAAACTTTTAGTTGACAGTAAAATGGTAGATTACTGATTGTAAATCTGCTGAGAAAGATACCGAAAATACACGCATTTTATCAATAACTCTGTAGAAATGGTGCAAATCAGAGTCAATAAAGTGGTTTTCTATGCTCGTGTGTAGCAACTACACTTTTGTTGGTGAGGAAGTATCCATTTTTCGATGATTTTCATATATATTTATTGGATGCAAGAACGGCGCACAAGTTAGTTGCATTTTTTTGGCTAGTGCTAACACGACTCCCATTTCCCCACATCTAATCATATTAAAGTTTACAAATCAGAATTCTGCAATAACTGCGCCCTGTCGGGGGAAATGGAGAGGCAGTCTCCGTCGCCAAATTTATTATGTTGCGTTGCGTATTTACTACCCCTTTGCAGCATCGCGCGCTATATAAAATAAAAAAAAACTTTTTTCTCTGAATTTGCTTGCAAGTTGCACAAAACCGGGAACATTTTAGGAGCCACCCGCGCACGGGACTCGGCACAGCAAAATGAAAAGTAAGCAAAGGAATGGTTTACGGTCCCGTGAATGTAATAATACCAGAAATGATTGTATTCATAAACCACAGACTTTCCGCTTCCAACATCCTAAGAAAGAGATCAACTCTGGAATATGCCTACTAAGTTTATTTTGCAGGAAAGAGAGCGAGAGATGACATGTGCCCTTATCGTTTCAATATTATAATGTTCGTAGCTATTACACATATCCTTTTTTTCAAAGCACAACAAGATCTCATTTCCTCTCTTTCCTTTCCTAGTATAATATGTCGCACTGGGCTTCATGGAACACTTTCAAAACATATATCAGACAGCGAAAATGTAGATAATCCTGCTACACCGCCGGGGGAAAATTGCAAGCGTGGCGTTTCAGCTTTCATCTATTTAATTAATGTCAAGGAACATTTAGCCGGAATAGAGTGCACTGGGCACACGGCAGCCCTGAAGAGATGAGATCCCTTTGTGAAATTACGTATTTTACGGAGGAAGCGTTTCCTGATTTATCTCAATGGGAAAATGAACTTCAAACCGTACCTGTAACTGTAACAAACCGTTACTTTCATTTATATAAACTTTAAATGGGAAGATCTAATTGGGCTATTCTCGAATTAAAATTAAAAATAATTTGACTGATTAGGGATACGAATTTTGAATTCTGGCCATCGTAATTTTTACCCTTGGACTCAGTTTTTTATCAACGGACAGCTTGCTTAGGAAACATACGCGATGTAGGCTACGTCGCGTTGCTCGACTGTTGGAACCAACGACTACTGCAGCTGTCTCTGGATATTTTAGTGTACTATTTCTAGTTTATTCTGCCTTGTTTCCATTAGCAGAGTACAGTCCAAAGATGGCGCAGTGTTGTCACGCATTAAAAATAAACCAAAGAATGCCAAAAAAAATGCTGGGCACGGGTTGAAAAAGTGTGCTTGGGGAAATATGCATTATTACTTTATTACACCTACTTTACAATTTCAAAATAGTTACTCTCCACAACAGCACCAATATGATATGGTTCTTTCTGATTTGATAACCAATTAATTACTAACTGCCAAGAGGATTAGGAAAGAAAGATGGAAAGATACTTAAGCTTTGGAGTTTAAGGGTGTTTTTGTCGCAGTGCAATAAGCACCATTAGAAGATCTAGCAAAGAGGTTTTCTCGGTATTATTTTGAGCTCAAGGCAATTATAGGAAATTGGAAAACAATATAATCCAGCAGATGAGACATTACGTTTCGTTGTCTTATTCCACTCCAGCGACGGCCAGGCTCTTAATACTTCTCAACATTGGATATTTTTTAGCTGGTAGCTCTCAACAGCGAAAAATAATCGCCCTTTCGAGATTTTTGTCCCTTCCCAATAAATTGTGGCTTTGGTTTGAGATGTACTATATTTCTCGAGTGTTTTATTTTTAGATTTTCAGCCGAGGAATAAATACAGATTTGCTGTTGTGTCAAATGAAAGTCATCATATGAGCCCATTTTATGCGAAATAGTGAAAGCTATCAAGCTAGTAAACCCAAATACAGGATCAAAGAAAAAAGGTAGACTTTAATGTTGAAACTGTTCATAAACAAAAAAATTCATTTACAATACAAGAACAACAGGTTGGATTTTTTTGATAGGTTAAAATACAATAATGACATAGAAAACTAAGGACTCGCTAGCAACTTACAGCTACACAGTTTAGACATTTTTAAGTATTGAAACATGAATGATGTACACACAAATCTTAGATTAGTACAAATTTTTTTTTGCAATTCATTCTCTCAGCCAAATAGTATTTAGCAAAAGTCTTGAATTTTTATAGTCTGACATTTAATTGTTAAATACTTCTAATAGTAAGTTTTGATCTCTTATAGCTTTTAAACTCCCGCATTTAAAAATATTGTCATAGTTTTCTTATCTCTACAAAAAGCAGTTTTTATCCATTTTACCAAAAAAAAAATAATGATAGTAATCGGTATCAGTTATAATGAGTAAACTGACTTATAATTCCAGAGCACCAATAGTAAGTATCCTTATGAGATCGGATTGAATCGCAAAACATGACATAACAGAACTCAATGGCGCAGCAGAATAGCAAAATAAACCTTTTTGTACGGATTAGCTCAGTACTTGAAAGGATTACTTCCTTGCTAGGACACTCGAGCAGATTACCTGAACAAGGTTGCTGAAGCGACGAAATTATATTTTAGCAAGGAAGTAAGCTTCATCGGCTCTAGTGCGTGGGCAACAAAGAGAAAAGAACTCTTACTCAGAATTTATAAGCGCTACCTATATACCATGTACGCTCTGCTCTCCTTCTAATGCTACCTACATAATATCATTGTACACTTTTTCACATAAAAGTTACAGCTTAGAATCCATTTATATTACATTTTTAAAAGAAAATGTTTTTTTTCTTACGCTAAACTCTAAAATCATATTATGCAGTATGCACTGAATTGTCCAGTGCTATACTTCGCGGATAATTTATAAGATTGCTAATCTCAAGTGAGTACAGAAATTTTTTGGAGAGCGACTTATTTGCTCTCACAATTTGCTGGAATAGAGAGAGATGAGCCCAAAAAGGAAGGGTGTGAGGAGCATATTATGAGGGAGCGACATCGAATAAATATTACAAACTCCATAGTTAACCTTGAACCGCTTCAATCACATACTATTTGATCTGCTAGCTAATTAAAGAGAGCAACAAACAGACGAAAGACGATTTGTGAATCGTGATTCGCATACTTCAACCCTACCACAGTTCTTCATAGTTCTTCATAGCTCTACACTCTAGCACAGTTTTAATAATAATAATAATAATAATAATAATAATAGAGAATAGAGCTGTTATAGCTGCTATCTAAAAGTTTCCATTTACTGCCACTCCCAATTTAAGACTTGATTTCTCGGTCTGCTTGAAAGTACGGTTATTTTTTTATGCTCCTAGTCACACTCTGAGACTTACACAATATAATATTTTTTTTAGTCGCTAGAGCCTAGCACAAAACAGCATTTTCGGCTGAGATAATAGTTTGTTACACACTCATTAATAGTTTCCGCTCGTTATGCGTCATGCAATACGATACCAATTCTGGAGTTCTCCTAATAGCAGTCGTCGAGCGCTCAAAGTAGCAATTACAGCTGAGTCCTGTAAGCTTAAAAATTTATTACACGTACGATATAGAGATAGGGACAGTTATTGTCAGAGAAAGGCTATAATTTTAGTATTTTAATTTTTTTTAGTGATGATGACTGACATACAGTGTGAAAGCGTAGAGAAGAAGGGTGAAAGCATATTTTTTTGTTCTCTTTCTTATGTAGATTTGGGAGTTACTTAATACACAAGCATTCATGGCACCATGCTAAAAATCTGGAAGCGTGGTTCCCATAAGATCATTCTGAAAGTTGAAAGTTTTATTGTCGAAGTAAAAGTTTCTCAATTTTTTTCCCCTTTATTGTGTCGAATCACATTTTTCTCGTGTAAGTTTGTTGATCTACTATAGAGATGATGATGATCTACCTGTGAAAATTCTTTTTTTTAATTTATATTTTTTTACATGCACACCAGGACGCCCCAATTATAAGAGTCATCAGCGGAAATGTTAAATGTATGATTATTTTTTTTGTTTTTTTGTAATTAGAGGCCTGCCAAAAGGGTGGCAATAAGTTTTACCTTCTCCTTAAGACATGTTACCTGTAAACGCTAAACATATTTTTCATATATAGTCAATACTGTTTACTCGAGGATCATTATCACAATTGCATTTGATCATTGACATTTTCGTTACGCAATTTTGTTGCTCTATATTTTACCTAAGTCAGTAGTTTTTTTTACAAGTTATGAAAATTTAGTTCGCCACAATCTATAGAAAACCTGGTTTTACTCTTCGTTCCTGTGCTCATAGCTAAAATCGTTCAAGTGGGGTAATGTAATACAGTTCCTGTAAAGAAAAGAGTACAAGGTAGTCGCTAAATCTTTACAATCCTTAAAAGTTACAATTAGACAAATAGTGTAGTAATGCTACAAATTCCATTCAGACAGTGTAGCACTTTTATTGGCTACGTAATTTTAGTAGAGAGCATAAAGTGTGTCTCAATCTCTATCTCATTTTGCCTCACATGAAATTTTTTTTTACTATTTTCCTATTTTTATGTACACATGGGTAAACTCGAGCCTTGAACTGAAATGGAATCATAAAATAATACATATTTTTTCTTCCAGTTTTACTTTCTTTTGAAATGTCGAGTGTTATGGACTATGCTCTTTTTGAGACATTCAACCCCTGTCTAGTATGTAGTCATTTGCACGTTTGTCTCGGAAATGAGCACGATCAAATTGCGACATCACGGCCCATAAATCTTTTTGCAAGTGAACTCTGGATTTGATCAATATGATTATGAATCGGTGAGTGGAATGTCGGAAGTCGCAGTTGTGTGGGTGCTCAACAAGATGTTGTTTCATGCATATAATGGCTTCTGCCCATTCAAAAGGAGGAAAGTTGCGTCCGTAACCCCATTTGATTTACCCTCATATTTACTGCTTCTCGCACGTGTATTCAGTCTTTCGGCTTCTGCAGTAGAGTCTTCCCAGATTCCAAGTTTTTCTGACGGTAGAGGTTCAGAATGCCAAGTTTCAGATTGCCTGTCCAAGGGCCACGGCTCTTCCTCAGTTGTTGACTCATCTCTTTGCTGGCCTGTGGAAAGGAGAAAAAGTTGATAGGGTGAGTAAAAAAGAGAGAGTTATCAGTACATATCACATTAAAAAAGCAATTAGAGTTTTTTTTTCTCAGAGAAGCGGACTATGAGCCCTATGGTTTCGCTGAATTTCAGATTTCGACTTCTCAGCATTGCCACTTTCAGGGAAGGCGAAAATAGAAAAAGAGAGAGAGAGAGAGGCTTCAAGTGACTAAACAGACTGCTTTATAATTCCCTCACTTGATATTCTGGCAGTTACAATGTTGCAGAATTTTTATTGCAAAGTCATTAAACAGTTCGCTGAAAATTCCTCGTAATAATGAGATAGCACCCGGCAGAGTCGAATAAGAAAATAAAAGGAACTATAATTAAACTTAAAGGGCTTCCACAGAAAGTCGGAGCGTAGTGCGAAATTTATTGCTGGGAATTACGGGTTTAAAGTGAAAAGTTCAAATTTAATTCCTCCTAATTCCTAACCCACGCAATAACGGCTACTTTCAGCGAGCTTGCTTTGTATAAAATATAAATCTGGCATATGAACTCCCCAGAGGCATCCATCAGAAACGGGACTTTTATCGCCAACTCTGTCTGCAAACCCATTTCCAGTAATTTCCCTTTATAATAAGAGAACAGGTTGGGAAAAAAACGTTTAAAAAAGATTTTCTACGTTTCACTGACTCCCTTCATGCCTTTTCTTGAAGTTATATTGCAGCCTAGAAAGAAATCACAGCTATGGAGAAATGACCAGAAAAAGGAACAGACAAATGCAAGGAACGAGATCGAATATTATATTTTAACGGAAGCCACAATCCGCCCACGCAAACTTCTTTCAACAGGGATTTTCCCTGCACCACAATCTGCCACTGCTACTTAACATCTCGGGACTCACTAGTCCATAATATGGGCCGCTACATTGCAGCCTTGGCGCTAACCTCACTTCTTTACTACTCCACACATTCGTTTCACTTTTTTTTCTTCATTTTGTATCCCTCTTTAAGTAAACTTGTCTAGCTAACTTTGCGCACTTACATTTAGCGAACCGCTTATATTTCGTGACGCTCTAGACCCTACCACTTTTTTTCTCCTCGATTTTACACTACTTTTGCTCCTCAGCTATATAAATTTTGTAACCTTTTTTTCCACTGTATCAGTTTTCAGCCGTATCCGCTCCTTTCCTTATATTACCTACTTTTTTTACTTGTAAACAAAACTGGGAAAATGATAAAAGTGCGAGAGTATGTAGACACTGGAAAGAAGCTGAAAAAAAATTATAATTGAATTTTCTGGAAAGTCTCCTCTCACTTTTCTTTGAAGACCCACACCTTTTCATAAGTGGAAAATAATCAATTCTAGTCTGTATTATAATACTATCCGTATCCAAAAAAAAATATATTCACGCTAGAAAAAGAGACACGGTTCTATACACTTTCTCCATTTCCTTCTTTCGCTAAAGCCATTTCCTGCTAAAGTAAACTGCTCAGGGTTATTCCATGTAGTGGCATATAGCAAAAAGTATCCACATTCAGACTTCTCTGAGAGAGGAGGACACCTCACAAAAGGAAGGAGTTGAGATGGGGAAGATAAGTCACCGATTGAGCTCTGGATATTCCGGTGATTGTTTGCGAAGGAATTATACATTTGTGAGTGTTTTGCATTGATTTGCATCAGATTCTAAAAATAGCCCGGAATGGGATAAAGACTCACCCGAGGAAGATAATAGAAGGATCTGACATTGATTTAGGTAGCATCTATAAAGAGCGTAGCCAGTGCAGGAACAGTCTGAAGTTTGGTTGCAAGGATTATGCTCTACCTCCGCACAACTGGGAGTATCCGTGCCGACAAAAAGTTTGCCTTCCACCTTTCAGTTTAGAGGGAGAGAGAGAAAAAAAATGTCATTAAATATTTTTTTTTCAAGTAGTTTGCCAGGGGAAAGCCGAGAAAAAAGTTTCCTTTAAGCATTATTTCATAAAGTTCTCGCACTAAAATATAAAAGAGAAACATCGCAAATAATTAAAGCTCCTTTGCACGGACTTCAAATTCTCCCGCTCCAACTATAAATACCCTTTTTAAATCATTAAATGCGAGTTACGTCATTAAATCGTAAAGAATCTAGTAGTAAAGCATTACTAGCAAGTATAACATACATAAAGCTCCTCATCATAGACACGCTAACGACCAAAGTTTTCGAGTAAGTTTATTTGGAAAAAAATATATTTTTTTTTTGAAAAAAAGCAGAAAAATGGAATAGAGCGTAAGCGATTTTTTTTGCATAAGGAGGGATAGCGAAGTAATCCAGCGCTGTTGTTTTTTCTTGTATTTTAGTCAATGGACGGGGGCGACACGAATAATGAGAGCGCATTAATTTCTTTAGTCTATTAATTAATTCTGGGGCGGGTGGAGATTAGCTTTTCCAACGATCTGATTTAATTTTTGCATGAGTGCTACTAGTTCACTTTGAGATAAGGACTTTTTGACAGCACACTCTTTGACAGCTTGTTTGCCCAATGTGTGACGATGATCCTTAGCGATAACCCCCAGCCATAAAAGTGACGCCGAAAGTGATCGGGTGGCTGTAATTCTATTACATAGTTGGAAACCAGAATTACCGATATTTACAAAAAAATTGTCTGCTACTGTGTGCCTCCCTGATATTTTGGACTCGGGCACAGTCAACGTATACTGCACACGGGCAAAATAAAACTTGCTAGCTGGAGCTGCTATCACTGGCCGAAAGTATTATACATCCCATGGGACTTAATTTGATCACAGTGCTGCATAAATTACCCGCCCGTGGCTTGTTGTCTTATACAAAGGTATTCTTAGATATTGCTAAATTGGCAATTGAGTGCCGTATCGGGCACTGCACAGCTCAGTAAAGTATGGACCGACGAGAAGACTGAAAATGGGAGTGATCTCACTTTCTTTCTCACATTGCCCACATCGCATCGGTACATGTAGTAATGCCAAATCCCGTTTTTCCTATGTAATCCATCCAGAATTTTTTGGTGCTTTGTAGCTATAGCTATTGGGAAAATGCACAGCGCACTGGACGATTTCTGTTGCGATATAACCAAAATTAAAAATTTTTCATTCTGTTCCAAATTGACAATGAAAAGTCAGAGACTGGCCTGCAGAATTAATTAGAAAAGAGCCAAATATTATGAGCCGTAAACCTTGGGCAGTTGGGCATAAATATTTTTATTGTACAATAACTGTCCTTTGCTACACGGAGCTTGGCAGTAAAAGATAATACGGCTTTCCAGCTTTATGGCAAACTAAGATTTAATATTGCGTTAATTTTATGTAGCAAAGTAGCACAAAAGGGTTCCATTGACGATAGAGATATCTCATTTGATAAATCTTGACATCGGCCTCATCATAAAGTTTTGGAGAAAGCCAGCTGTGTTGTAATAAAGCCCGTGCTGCTCGTCTCAATTTCCCGAAGTGATCTAACAAACGTTTTCTTGGATTCTGATTTCTCTTTTCTGCGAATCTTCCCGTATAAAAAAAGATATCAATGGGAAATAGTTTCGTACTATGAAAAAAAAAGTATTGACAATTGTGAGTTTTGTAGCGTATTTTTGTTTACTGCTACTCGGAAAGCAAATAGTGCTATAGCAGCTGAGATATTTTGAGAAATATATGATTGCCTCGTTTTTTGTCGCTCTTTTCAAGATTACTCGTCCCAACGTATCATTAACATTGACTCGAGATGCCTTTCAGATTTCTCGTGAATTGGAGCTGCCTTAAAAATAGAGCACATTCAAATAAATCCCACGCTTAATATTTCATAATTGAAATCTTTCGTTTGAGAATCTAGTCAACCGCTGCTATAGAAGATTTGATTTTTATGTTCTCTGAAAAAGAAGCGAAAGGAACTTGAAATGAACTAGTTGAAATGAGCGTTGGCGAAAGGAACTATAATTTAGTTATGGTAAAAGCATCGGTGAATTTCAATCTTCTGTACATTTCCGTTAGCATATAGTGGGTGGGCAGAAAAAAAGAAGAAAAAAAAAAGATTTCAGAGTGAATGCACTTCACAAATGATCATATCTAGGAAAGCGCAAAGAACAGTGTCGTTTGACCGGAATGCTGGCAGCTCCATTTCCGATAAGTGGGCTAAAAGTGTGCTGACTTTCTCTGAGAATTTGTTCAAGTCCCATTTTCCTTGGTTGGGAGGGACATATAAAGAAAAAAAAACTATAAAAATAGAGTTTCCTACAAAAGAACGGCAACTATATAGCGTTCACCGTTTCGACTTTTTTTTGAAATTTGAGCAAGGGGCCACTCTCCTGACTCACTTCTCGTGTGTGTGTGTGGATATGGCTGGACTCTAAGAGGCTGCCCTGTTGAATGAGATGAATTACTCAAGTTGATCATTTTCTCTTTTTGCTGGGAACGCTGCTCACGGCGAGAACTTTATTTGGGGATTGAGTCCAGCAATCAGTATTGATTGAGAATGGCAATCAGGGTTGAGTGCGAGATTAGTGTTATGCACGCCTTTACCGAACTCACGCTCTCCGCTCAACGATATAAGTAAAAAAAAGATGGATGGAGAAGCTAATCATTATTCAAGCGCATGAACACAATAGCGGATGAAACAAAAAAAGTAACGTGCTTGAATGGCCAAATTCTCAACTAGGACTTTAGGAGCGTATATAAGATTGAGAAAATGAGAAACTCATCCTTCATCATTCTCTTCAGTTTTCCTCCGAGCCTAGACCTTTCTCCCCCTGCTCAGTGGTAAAAAGTGGCAAGGAGTGAGTGGCTTTTCTCTCTCGCTCACGCATTTGGGGCACAATGCAGCTAAAAAAAAAATTTTCTCCCCTACAGCAATACCGCTCCCTTGGCTTGAATGGCTCTACTCTTAAGTGTGAACAGAATATGGAGCGGAAATTTTTAGGTGAGCATGCTTAACAGTTGTAAATCTAAGAATCAGTTCCACGTCACCTGCATTGCACTGAAAGCCTTAGTAGTGCATATATTTGCTAAGCGGCTGCCACAAGGGATTACATGGTGGGTGGCCAGACGAAAAAAAAAGTTTTCGTTGGACATACAATTTTGTTATTGTGCTCCTGAGACGGGAACCTATAGGAAGGAGATTGTAATCTGAGAGAAAGCAGTGGGGAGATTGCGAGGGAGGAGAAGAAGAAAAAAAAAATTTTGGGATACTTTTTTTTTGACAATTACTCTCTTCTTGGAAGATTTTTTAAGCGTTGGATTACGCCAACATGCAGAAAGAAAAGCTGTAGATTGAAGAAATTTTTAAGCTGTAAGTGTAAGGAATTACGTTTTTAGGGTGGAAATAGTAAGCTTTGGTTCCAGGGAATGAGCGGTACACTTACCAAATGCCCTCCTGAAGGTTTCTCAATTGACAGGGCGAGAGAGGGGTCAGTTGAGTCTGGGATGTTAGCGGTTTCCATGAATATGGCGGGATTGTAGTCTTGTGGTGGTCGATACTGGGCAGTTTGTAACTGGTAGAGATTGCCTGGCTGTACTTTATCATCCGGCTGAACTGCTTGGTTATTGTTATTAATATTTCCATCTCGTTCCCCAAAGTACTTTGAGCTTGTGGATGAGATTTGGCTACTTTGGGATGGTGAAGTTAAAAGCAGGAGTGAGTTGGATAAAAATCTTCGTTTCTGAAACTGCTGCTTCCACATTGGGAGTTGCGACTTGAGCACTGTTGCGGGATACGTACGTCTCTTCATAACATCCAGATTAGGTTTAATCCCCTCAT
This sequence comes from Acrocyrtus sp. NNG-2020, assembly GCA_027744115.1. NCBI lineage: Eukaryota > Metazoa > Arthropoda > Collembola > Entomobryomorpha > Entomobryidae > Acrocyrtus > Acrocyrtus sp. NNG-2020. The sequence goes on along the minus strand of JAHZND010000875.1, from coordinate 52,508 downwards.
CTAAAAGATTGTCAGCATGTCCAAATCGGATTTTCTCAAACGCTGTCATTAGTTCTAGGGGCTTATTTACTCGCCTCCCGTCCTGTCCCCTTGGTGGTGCTAAAACAATCTTTCCGTACTCTCTGTTATCCACAGCGTCCGTCGTCGGCTCCCTCTCCTTCATCCTCTCCTTGCGATACATGTTCTTCAGCTGCTGGAAACTAGACTCTTTCGTTGGCTGCGGGGGAGGACTCAGAAGGACAATAGCTTCCGGAGCCGCAGTGGCTCTCTCCCTTCCCTCGCCCTGATTGCTGTTGCTTGTCGCGGGCGGCTGTCTGCCCAGCAGCTCCGCTCGAAGTCTGTCGTACGGCCTGGGATTTCCTTGAAAGTTTTTCCCCGACCCCCGTTCCCTCTCCTTATTTGGTTTGTAGATGCGATGTCCATATATCGGCTTCTGACGTCGATACGGATTCTTCCCGCGACCTTTCGTCGACCCAAAACTGGAGAACACTGGGGTATGTGCCCCAGTAAGAGGCATGCCAAAAATGTGTTCCCCAAACTGTGGGATCTCGTTCGCCTCAGCCCTAGACTGGCGCTTATAGTAGCGCCACATAGCCCGCAGTTCTTCACAGGTGGGCTCTTCCGAAATGTCATTGCTGGCTACGGCTGCTGGGATGATTTCGTTGCCAGGTGCTTTTAGCCGTCTTTGTTGTAGGCCATGCTTTCCCATTTGTATCGACTTATATGGCATCCGCCGAAGACCGTTCATTTGAAGACCATTATCTTGAAAGCTGTTCAATCCAACTGTCATCGAAGACACTATGGCCACTAGCTCTCCCAGCAATAGGACCATTGGAACAGCCAGCATTGTGGGGGATAATTCTTTCTTTTTCAAGCTCTGACAGGCCATTACAGTACTTTTCCTCTCGTTTCCTCTCGGTTTATCCTACAGCGCTCAGCAGTTCCCTTCTGCGAAAGAAGTTGTTGTTGTGGTTGGCTTTTCTCTATGCTCTCTCCTGCTCTCAATCCTCAGCTTTTTGCATAAGAGGCTTAAATGTTCAAGATAATGACCAGCAGAATTTGTCCTTTCTTGTTTACTCCTACCCCCTTCCTTTATATAACTCTACGACTATTGATCAAGTAAAAGTGCCTCACTTTCTTTTTCCTCCTACCCTACGGATATGCACATCTCCAGTTGTACAGCTACAGTTGTATTGTCAGATATGGACATTTTCTTAGCTTGATTATGCTATTAGTGCACACTAGTTCTCTCGTTACCCTAGAAAAAACGCGAGCGTACAATGGAGTTATTATTGTCGATTGTAATTTCCTCTTGCTCCATGTACCAGTACAATTGAGACTCACAGTGACGTCCTCACGAACTATTGTATTGTCGATTGTGTAGTATTTCTAGTTTCTCCCTGTTTCCTGTGACACCGCTTTCTCCTTCCACAACTGGTTTTCGACAATGTCGTCGCTATTGTTATTGTCTGTTGCAATGGAAGACAGTTGTCCTGGTTTCACGTTAGAATGCAATGATATCTGATAATAATAGGATGCTATCACATTTTCATTACAGTTTTCCAATGATATACAGTTTTAATGATATAAATTAAACAGCATCAGCGCCGCGTGTTCAATTATTCAGTGATATGAAATGATGATGAATGATGATGATAAAGGTGATGATGATGATGATGATAACGTTGATGATGATGATGATGATGATGTGTTGAGTTTCCCCCAGTAACCTGCCGTCCACATGTTGACCGTGCTCCTCATAGATTGTGTACCTGCAAATAGTGGGAATGGCACATTACTGGCACTGTAACTTGAATGGATTGATTGTAAACTTCAATGGTGAATAGACATCAATGGTGACATTAATTCCCACTGGTTTCATTCATTCACATTCTTAATCGGATTATACGAGCTGGCTCGGAATTTCTCCGACCGAGGAAAAAGTTCCATTGCAAGTGTATACATACATTTATGCAATGGGTACAGAAGGTGATGACGTGATGCTATTTTTAGAATGCGAATGCAGAGTGAGGGAGAAAAGGGAAGAGAAAGCGAGCGACGAGCCTTATGACGACACAGCCAAAATTTTATGGAACTTACGGTGTTGGATCAGATAGCGAGTATAAAAGAGCGATTCATTGAAATCTCCGTCCCTCACCCGGATGGTGAGAGAATATCTCCTCTCTGTGGGCTACACGCTTGGCATTGTACTACAAGGCTTCTTCATATTCCCAGAGAAAAATGTAAAAGAGGCAGGAATAGACGACTCCCAAAAAACTTCCTCACCTCTTCTCTCTCTCTTTTTCCATTTCTTTCACAATTTTCACAAGCATCCTTCCGCAAACACATCGCTCCTATGTGTGCATCCCAATGGAGGGGTAATTAAGCACAATGTTGGGAAGCTACAGCGGACGGGGAATTAATTACACTGGAAGGGGATATTCCTTTGAAAAAATATTTAATTTAATAACAAATGCGGTCCCGCCGGAAAAACTTGTCAGTGAAACCGTCATACTTTTTCTCTTTTTTTTTGAGTATTATGCGACAGATCACATTACTTCGAGCTACTCTTCTCCTTGATGCCTGAGACAATGGACCTTAGAAGTCATTTCGGATAAAAGCCTTGAAGTGGTGACTTGAGCTTCCTCTCATTTACTATTATTAGCCCTTCCTTTTCCTGCTCTCCTGCCATTCATCCTCATCCTTGATCTATTACGCTTTGCCCTAAATTTAAAATCCATTCTCAAAAAAAAGCAAATCTTTCTCCTCTTCGTCCAATTATATGGACCATTACGGTATTTCATTAAATTTAAAATCCCACCCAACTCCCCCTATTCTTCTTTCAATTAAAATGCAGTAGCATTCCGCCGTTCTGCGGTTTCCTTGTCTTGTCCCTCCATTCCTGCCAAATAAAAATGCTGCAGCTGAAACTACGCTAAGGTAAGTTGATAAATAATACGTACTTAACTAGTAAGCTTTTTTCCCTCGCTTTCTACCTCCAACTAAGGCCCAGAATTATACGTCCTGAGCTCAAGTTGATTTAAGATAAACTGAGTAGAGCCCAATCCAGCAGGGAAAAGTAGCAGCTTTCGGTTCACGTTTAGGTACTCCGACACAATTAAGTGTGTATGTGTGAGTGTATCCTACGGTTTTCTTGTCTGAGAAATGTGTATTCCGCAACATTAAGGAAAAGTAAAAAAAACTTCCATGTACGTAGTTCAGTGCGGAAGCTTGCGTGGGTGTACTTTTCAAGTTTTGTGATGTGGCCCGTAGTTAGGTTAGCTGCTTTCACTCTCATCTCTTTCTTTTTTCCCGTTCTCACACACTCCCTTGCTCTTTATGGATATATACATTTCAACTTTGTATATACGAACAGGTGGATACAGAGATCTTTCTTTGACTCTTCTGCCTCAGAGTCCAAGTTTTCTCTCAAAGGAAGAAGTTTAGCTGGGCGAGATGCATATATCACAATAAAACACACGTGCATGCGCTTACCTTCAGTGAAGGAGCACCGAAAACGACCCAGCAGGAAATGAAAATGCGGGGCAAGGTGAGATTATAACCCAACCGTTTCCCTAAAAACATTTTTTTTGGCGAGAGGAAGAGAAAGAGAGAGAGAAAGAGAAGAGCGCAAATGGTGGGTCGGGATGGAAGAGTATGAATGAAAACGGGACCGAGTCTCGGAATATTAAGTTCATTTTTCCTTTTCCCTTTTTTTCCAGAGGGCACACACTTTAGTTATGTGCTTCTGACGTTACTTTCTGCCTAATTGCGTTTTTTTCTGTACCTCAAAACTGACAAATTATGTGCTGACTCTACCAAAAATGTAATAGAAGTTAATTTCCATTTTTAAGAACTTCCTTCATTAACGAAACTTTGCAGAAAAGGGAAATGGCACGTGTTGTTCTGAAAAATCAATATGGCCCAAAAAAACGACTTCCACTTACATAACAAGGGTGACATGAGATCTTCCCTGGGTAAGGTGGAAGAAGGAAGAAGGCTTCTCAGCCAGAGGCAGAGTAAGTGGCTTACATTACAAATTCTATTAAAGAGTCTATTGTTAACTAATTAAAAGTAGCTGGTGAATTGTCTGGGGACTTCGCAGAATGAAAAATGGCATAAATAGGTTGAAAAGAGAATGATAATGGGTGAGAGGAATTTAGGCAAAAATGACGGCACAGCTTTTGTGGAAAGGCATCAGAAAGGAAGAAAAAAATTCCGCAGCACCTTGGCTGTTAAAAATGGCGTGCCAAGTTCCTGGGAGAGGTGTTCATTAATCTTTTTGTAGGAAAGTGAAGCAGGATTAGTTTCTTATCAGGAGACTCCGTCGTTAGTTTGCCAGTGCAATTATCGGTAGCTCTATTTTTTTCGAGTCAGCTCAGAGTACAAAAATAGAGTGAAAAAGTCAGATGAGTGGAAAGTAGAGTGAGCGGAGTGAAAACATAAGAAAACGGAGGCAGACAGGCATTTACAAGAGTTTGTTTAGCGATGCGTGCTATGAGCTGTACACAACTATTTGAAAAGTCGAAAGTCAATAAAAAACGTTTGCTACTTTTAGATGTAGTACGCATATGAAATGATATTCAGTCGTGTGAGAAAAAAAAGGAAGTCAAAACTCAAGTTGACAAAAATGGAACAATTTGAGCTAGGAGTGAAACCTTAATACGGTTCTCAGAAAGAAAAAAAATGTTTAACAAAGCGTAACAAAGAATAGCATGAAACCCGAGAAAAGAAAGAGCACGCATGTATTGATACGGAAATAATAATTGAAATTGTATAAAGAAAATAAAGCACAGAATAAAGATTTTATATTCACATGACGCAATTCAAGCCTCCTTCTATTCCTTTTTTGCTGAGATAATAAAAAAGCCTTATTCTACTTTTGCAACCTTCGATATTCAGCCCAGGGTTTTTAAGTTTTCCTTGAGCAATTGTGAGCTCACAAATTTCTTCGAATACACTTAATAAGCGACATCGGAATTCCAATAAACCATTTGTATTGATCTTCCTTGTCGCGCTACCCCTGATGAAACTCATTTTCCTTTTGCTGGGAGAGAGCAGGATGGCAGTGAAAGTAAAGGTAATTATGTTATCATTTCATATCAATTTGCTTTTGCTGGCTCAGATAACATAGTTTACGGGAAATCTACTTGGGCCGTAATAATTTGATTATATTTCCTGTTTTATCTTTGAATAAGATGAGGAAAATTGTGAGCTGCTTATGGCTTCCGTGGAGCTCTAAGTTTACAGCAATTTCGCTCTCAGCAGGTTTTTTTTTAGATTTGCACTCGATTAGATTATGCTATCAATGGAAATGGAAAAAAAATCAAAAAGGGCAATGGGTTGTTGAACTAACTGAATCAAAATATTAATTGCAGCGTTGCAAAACACATTCCATTTCGGCGTCGTGTGTGAGCGTCTCTATTTCCCATTCGGAGTAGGAGTCATAAGGGAGAATCAAAGGAAGCGGTTGAAATTTGATGCTTTTATATGATGAATGAGCTATGGTCTCAAGTTACAATGTGATTACTCTGTCAGTTGTCGTACGTACTCTGCACAGTTTCCGTTGCAATTTACTTTAGGTGTAAGTTGCAAAAAAAATCACAGCTGTGGCTTCTCGAACGTTTGTAATTTTGAGAAATGAAAGGAAGTCGACTTCCTCTTGATTACTTTACATTGTTATGCGTAATTTAATGAGGATACTTTACATAGAGGATTTCCCTCCCTTAGAGCAAGTGAGCAAGAGTGCAAGAGAGCAAGAGGGCGGTGGGGCATCTCAAAATTCTATAGCCAATTTGTCGCTTTCCCTTTTTTTCTCAGTTATGCTTTGTGTCATTTGTGTCATTTGTGTTTTCCTTGCATCCTACACCTCTTATGCTTATGAGATGATGTGACGTGCAATAATTCTGATCTGAGGAAGCAGTGGGCGAACTGAGTTCGCATTATGGATTCAGATGAGCTTATATCAATGCTAATTGCGAGTGAAAAGAAGTAAATCTTACCTTTCCCCAATTCTCCCGTGGCGTAGCAGGAAGTGACGGGCGGACTGCTGGCCTACTCGAGCAAACTGGATGATACTTGACTCAGCGTTGATAGGAGTTAATTGCAGAGGGAAATTTTTTTCATTGTACACAATGCCCCACCAATTAATCCACGTGTCTTTAGTGTGTGTTTGTGTGTGTGTTTGTTGGCTTTTGAGATAGCAAAAAAAGGAGCTTGTATGGAGCTGCTATCAGCGGCTGATAATAATCTACACGTTATAATCTAGTGCAGTAGTGGAGCGTGGTTGTTGAACGTGCGTTTTTGTGTGTGTTTGAGTATTCTGGGGCTGGCAATTGGAAAATTGAATGGGAAAATTGAAGTGGAGAAAAGGAAAAATATATATTTTTAGTGGGAATGGGACTGTGTCTGTCTTTCCAATTGACACAATGACGATCACAATTCGAAAGAAGTGGAGAGAGAAAAACGAGTGAAAGAAATGGCAAGTGAAGTTGACAACAGGTTTTCGTAAGAGAAAGGGATGAATGAAAAAACCTGAATTGGAGAAATGTGTGTTCTCTCTCGTGTCTGTGTGTCTATAGCTATGTCGTGTGCGCTATGCTTTCTCTATACAACTCTATACAAAACAGAAATCAGTTTCCCCCTTGATCTCAATAGCAAGTGAGCCAAAAAAAGAAGAGTGTAGGGAGAGTGAAAGTTAAAGCTGTTGACTAGAGTACGGGGCGTGTAACACTGAGCGAGGAGCTGGGCTCTCTCGCCGTTTTTGCTGGGAGAAAGTTTCCTTCGATCCTCGAACTGCTAGCTTTTTTTCCACCAACAACGGAGAAAGATTCTGAAAATGTTTGAAGGCGCTCCTTTCCATCTCTCCTCACTTTTCTTCATTCAGTCGTGAGTGTTTTCTTTTGTTTCGTTGTTGTCCTCCTGGTGTGTTAGTGCGCTTGGGAGTGTGTAATGGATGGTAGAATATGAAAATGAAAAAGAAACTGAGACACAGAAAAAAAAGGAGAAAGTAGTAGTATTTTGCTAGAATTGGATGTTTTCTTTTCTCTCTCTCCTTCTCTCTCTCTCTCTCTGACCATTTTAGCTTTTTTTCTTGTGAAATTGTGTGGGAAGTCCTTTATACAAGTTCCATTTGATAAACCATCCAGCTCTCCTTTCCATTCTATGTAATTCTAATAGTGTGGCAGTCTAATGACTGGATGGCTATTACGGCTCTCATGTTTCTCTCCGTATAAGGTCCAATGAAAGAGCTTAATCATTGCATCTGATAGTCCATTGGTAATAACACAACCTAATCACATCCATTTCAATCATTACTACAACTACTAAAGCCTTTCCCGCCGCTGTAAATCATTAATAAAAAGCTGGAAAAATATCCTGATACAGTCAATCCCCAAAAATATATTCTTTGAACGCTAAAAAAACAAACTCTCTGTTCTACTTTGTTGCAGCGCGGATTATTCACACAGATATCATTCGCAATCATGTCAAAAAGTTGGTCCGTTGTTGAACTGATTTGGAATGGAATTCCGGAATGCTGTGTTTTATCTCATCCTGGGAAAACTTTTTTTCCAGGGATGCTACCATTGATCTGCCATGCTCTATCATTTAAACTATTAGCCCTTTGCGATTATCTGCCGAGTCCTTTTCCCAGCCGTAGCGCCACTTTCCCTGCTCAGCTTCCGACTAGACCAAAAAAAATAAACTATTAGTTGCTCTGGCTTCGCTGAATTAAAAAAGTTGTGAGCCAGTCACTTTAGCTAATTGGGAGTGTGGGTGCTAACTGTTTTACTGTCAAATGTTAATAAAAAAACAAAACAGAATTATTTGTTTAGCAAGTAATTTAGAGAGGGAAAAAGTCAATTTATAACAGAGAATTGGCGAGCGTATAGAAGGAGAATGAGCATCGTGGAAAGTGGTGTGGTGTGGTGGACTCCGTCGAGAGGAGAATGGGACGGGCGATGAATGGATGGAACGTCGGAAAAGGAAGCTAGGAAGCAAGGGAAAGCAGCTATGTTACAGACACCCACGCAATCATCATCATCGCCATCCTCCTCCTCCTCCTCACCATCATAGCAACAGCATTAAACTGTGGTGGTGGTGGTGGTGGCGGTGGCATTATACTCTGTGTGGAGAGGAGTAAGTCGCCCAGTTTTTTCCACACATGAAGGACTAGGACGGAGTAGTATGTAGGTAATAGTAATAATATTTTTCCCAACTCTGTGCACTTCAGCAGCGCTCGAAAGACTCACCCACAAGGGAGGGGATCCGAGAAAAAAAAATATGTATCTGTGGAAACGTTCATTCAGTATGAGTGTCCCAAGCAGAGGGCAATCGGAAGGGCTTCACGCTCACACACTCCTTTGTAAAGTAATAATAGCAGTATATGAGCAGCACGCCAAGTTTAAAGGTAGATACGGGAATGACTAGATATGGCCAAACACAGCCTTTTTTTAGTTTTGTTTTCCTCTGAACATCGATCCAATGCTTGTATGCATGTGACAAAATATTTATGTACAATGTATTTTTACAATGGATCGTATATAGGTTGGACTGTCGATGATGTGAACTTTTTTCTATCACATCGGATTGTACAATCCGAGTAAAATGTGCCATGCATGATGTAAAGGAACGTCCCAGCCAACTTGACTATGATTCAAGTGATCTATACAGACAAAGGGATCAGTGAAATCCTTCGTGGAGCACACACACACACTCAGCTAGCAGTACACGGCTGAAATGGAACGGCTCCACGGGAGCGAAGCTATACCGAATACCGAATATATAGCAGTTCACGTCACTACCTATCCACTGCTAAAAAAAATCTCGGTCGTAATTACGAAAAGTTAACGCAAGGCACGACGCTGACCTGACTGTACTTATGCAGAGCGTGACAGAGTGCCTAATCCATAAAAAAATAAATAATTTTTTTTTCGCGTGGTGCTTGACGCTTGATGGAACAGAGCCCATTATGAAAAACGAGGGCGTCATCAATCAAAAAACATAAATCAATTACTCAGAGTCATGTTTTGAATGATGCTACTATTATTGGCAGTGTAGAAAGCGGGAGCAGCTTCTTATCTGTAGTGTCCATTATTTCCCCTGTCAGCGGAGGGCGTGAGACGCCATTATTCTGATGCGGATACAACCACATCGTGTAACTGTTGCTTGTTAAAATTATGGCGTAGTCACTTGTCATTCCCACCACCACCAATGGAGCACCCATTCCAACGGCTGAGACTCAGAGACTTTTGCCAGAGTTCACGTTTCCATCACCGCTAGTAGTGAGATTTCATGGTTTCATATTTATGCTTTGAGTGCTCTTCAGTGTAATTCTTGACTTCCCTGCCGGATGTTTTCCAATACTAGTGAAAAAAGGTAGCTTTTTTTATATAGTAAATCGTAAAAGAGATGCCACAGCGTGCCGTGGCAGCGCGCTGTAAATAACAAAATCATAACGAATTTTACGAGTTTGCGTTTTGTGTTTCCTTTGTCCCCATTTGGTTGAAATTAGATAGTGACAAGGCGTAATGGGCCAGCTTCTGCATTGCATATCGCTAGCTTCCTTCTCCACTGCTGCGTCCTCCATTATTAGAGTTATACATGTTTTATGAAGAAAACCGTTTCCCATTTTCACCACCCAGGAATTTCTCCGCGTTGCATATCTGCATTTTACAATGGCTAAAATGAGTGTCTCGGTGGCTGACTACATGCTGTACATATGCTCCGGAGAACCGCAGCGATGGGGCTTCTACCACACAAAACTTTCCTATTTATATACTAATAATAAAATCATAAATGAATTACACCTTATACATATATCATCAAAGTTTTGTATGTCTAGCACAAAAACTTTTTTTTTCCGAGAGAACCCATTTGCGAGGGAGTGAGCGAGAGCTTGAATAGTGTCTAACAAAATAAGAAAATATGCACACTTTGGGTTTTCCATCCATCCATTGAAATTCCAACGAAATATATATTTGATGTGTACACAACCAAATAAAAGTGACATTGGAGTGGCATGCTCGCCTTGTCAATTGATACAGCGATTTTCATTGTTTACTTTTACCCTTTTCACTTTCTCCACCAGGAGATACCAACAGGATTCCTTTCAAACAGTTCTTGAAAAAAAGGATCAATGGTTCATCTAGTAGAATGTGCTGAGAAGGAGTAACTTGAGATTTTTTTTCAGTTCTTCAACTCCTCCAAAAACTGCTCGATTGGCACTTGCCCCAATTTTGACACATTATAAGCAGCACTTATTAGCGACTGGGGAAAAGTGATTCAGTTAATCGGCGCGCTCATTCCTGATAAAGCTAAAAGAAGGATACACGCAATAAAAAGGGAAAAAAATTCGCTACAAGCGCACATCTTTTTTTAGAGTCACTCACTGGATGTGGAGATAATGTTTTCATGAAGGACAAATGGCGCTAGAAAGGCAGTTTACAAACTTTAAACCGTTTTCATACGCGCTATAGAAAACTGCCATATAAAATAAACTCATCAGTGGCTACTTAAGCGGATCCATCTATCATCAGCTCCTTCTGCTCATGTAGCTCAGATTCTCAGATGGAGAAGTGTACGGGAGCGAGATGCAATTATAAGGCAGCATTTAAGCGTCAAGGCGAAGGATAAAACAATAAAGGCGACATCAGTTCATTCATGAAATTTTTGGTCTGGCGCAGTCTCACAATGGCCAAAAAAATCCATTCCGCACTGGTGTAGTGCCCATACATGCTTAAAGATATTATGCATCATATATGAAATTCAATTCAGGACTTTTTTTACACTGTGCTCTTTTCACTTCTGCTACTGCTACTGCTGGTGGCGCTGGTAATGAATGAATTCGTTGGAGGAAAGGCGCTATACTGTGTCCAGCAAAAAGGGAGTTTTGGGCATACCAATATATACGGAGGAGGAAAAAACAATCAGTTTTGCAATACTACAGAGCATACTACTACAGGCTATACTATATTTTTTTTCTCTTCCTCTTAACCTTCTTCTCACTTCATGAATGAGCTGTCCGTAAGTACCTTTTCCGCCAAGAGCCGTGCTACGATTGAATTGGAACTGTGCCAGGAGCAGTCAATTGGCATTGTTATTTGTAATACACTCGAACATTAAGTACTCTTCGGTGAGCCCGATGGAGGGAAACTCTTAGATTGTTGGATTGAAAAGGGAGCAGTGCTAGTAAAAAAAAGAAGAAGGATGGTATATATGTATGCGGTGGCTTTATTGCATCTTCGCATAATGACACACAACATTCAGCTGCGAAAATGGAAGACGAGAAAAAAAAGAGTGGTAGCCATAGTAGTGGTTATTGCGGGGGAGGATGGCAGGAAATATATTATTATGCTCTGCTCTTGTAGGAAATAACTTCAAGTGCAATGAAGTCGTACATTTCTCCTGGAGCGCTATAGCTCACACGCCTGCAATTTAAATGTTATGTCCTTAAAGCTCCCATTCTGTAATCTTTATGAATTCCTAAGACTTTGTAAACCTTCCTTGCAGCCCTACTTTTTTTTACTTTGTAGTTCCGCTACGTAATCTTTATTATGCCGGGGGTGATAGTGATGGTGATGCCCACCTCCAAGAGTCAGCACTTTACAGCCGCCATAAAAGCTAATGAGGACTCATTTCGTAATTTAATTAAAAATTCTGATAAACGCTAAATTTTCATAGCGATGAAATTCCATTCCCTGTGATGTCCTCTTTAGATGGAGAGCAGGTGAGATTATCAATTGTTTGCGATTGGATGTATGAAGAAAAAAGTTTAAAGTCTGGCAGGAAAGAGAAAGTACTGAAAGTAGCTGAGGCTCTCAGTGCAGTGCTGGCGCTAGTCGTTTTCTTACAATGGTAACAATTGGAGTTGGAGCGAAGGATATGGAGCTATATAGCAAGCACACCAATGAGCAGCTAGGGAAAGCGGAGCTGAGGAGATGCTGAGATTTTACAATGGCGAAGGAAAAGGAAGTAAAAAAGGGTCTCCCCTAAAAAAAGTATTATTGAAATCATAGGCTTCTCTCGTAGACGCTTATTTCTACATGGGACAGCTGGAGGTGACAGATGATAAACCTGGCTGACTGAAAGTTTTGGAACCCTGCCAAGAATGGGTTGCGTGGGAGGAAAACGCAGAGATCTACAGCATTCACGTACCCCTTATATAAATCCAAACAGTCAAAGAGACTCCAGTCGGATCTCTAAGGAAGAGTTTCAAGTGCAGCAGGAGTAGAAGCTAAAAAAAATCCCTGATCTAGTGCAGCATCGCTACAATGTAGCAGAGACTATATGTGCTTTCCAGCTACACTGTTCAGCACCTATTGCAAAGCTAGACTCAACTTTTCTCTGATTCCACGTAATCATTGAGCTGAATTACAATACAATGGAATACATTACAAGAATTGATAAGCATAAATAACAAATAAGTAATATCCTCTCCTAGAAAGTAAAATAAAATTGCTGATCGACTCTTCCTTTTAGGAATTTTTAAGATGGCGAGTGATCTCACAATCAGATAAGAAATTCATCTCTCCCACTTTAGCTCAATCTCCTATTTTTCCACTCTATTTCCTTCTCTGATTTCATTTGCATGCAATGCAATGCGGTTAACGGCTTAATAAAAGGGTGCGCTTCCAGAGGGCACCCAGGTGCACTAAGGGCTGCTTATCTCTCCAATAATGAGTAAAAAAGAGGGCTGCTCAAAGGGTTCGAGCAAATTGTGCAGCTGCTCCACCAAAAATTCATCTCGTGCCGAGAAAGACAAGGAAGAACAGGACAACAGCGAGTCGGACCAATAATAACATTTATTAATATGCAAAAATCTGTTCACATAGTAGGCTGGCACACATTGAGACAAAAATCACGAGGTTAAGTAATTATTAGTAGTAATGATCACAAGCAGTTTTTATTTTTATACCCCAATGGAGGAACAATGAACACAAATATAAACTAATGGAGAAATAGTCTTTCTTACAGTCTTCGAGTCCTGCTGGGCTGTAAGAAAACTCTACTTCAAATAGATGGTAAATATATAGAGATTGTAGATGAAAATTGCATATAGATTGTAGATACAAACAACGGAATGTTGAATTTTACAGTAAATACTATTTATTCACGAGAGAAACGTCATCTCTGCTAGCAGACGGCCTACTTCGTACTTCCTCTTTTTTGTACCTATCAACCACCACCGGACTCTATAATTTTTGTAGGTACATCTCAATAATGAAACAACTACACTATGGACCATGGCTGCTCTGCGTTAGTTATAATTTAAAAATAAATGTTTTATTATATCACCGGTAAGCACTATAGCCAATGGATGTTCTCTCATCGTCACTGTGTGACCATCATTCTATAATATTGTGGAATATCTTTTATTACTCATGGCACAATTATTAGTCATCCGATCGGCGCATTACTCGCTTCCTTTATTTTTTTGCAAAGGAGTATAGTACCACTGCACTGAGAATTTGTGGACACTAGATATTAGATAGAAGTAACTATATTGTTAGGAGTAGTAATAATATTTTTTTTTAGTAATAACCGTTATCATAGTGGTAATAATAATATTGACATCAACAACAAGGGCAAAATAAACAGGTTCATATTGTTATTATTATTATTATTATGTGAGATAGCGCTCGTGTCCAGTTTATGAAATCTGACAGTTGCCTTTACGCTGAGATTTGGCAGCAGCACCGTTGGTGGCAGGACTAGAAGGTTTTGATGACGGACGACTAGTTTCATCACTAAATTGCTCTGTGCCTTGCGAATTGTTCATAGAGTTGGAGGCGCATTTCATCTCCCTCTGTCCATCGTCTTTCTTCTGGAATGTGGCGACGTCTGATGACGCCTTTGAATGGGAGGATGTGGATTTTCGTAACTGACTAGTTTCTCGAAACAGTCTCCGTAGTTTCCACTTTGACTTTGATCGCTTGCTTGTGTCCGCGTCTGACTGTGGACAGTTTAGATTTTGTACTACAAAATCAATATCTTCTGGCTCTGCGTCTTCTGCGGAAAGGCAACAATAGTTCAACTGTAATTTGCTATCACGAGTTTTTAATTTTTAAAATATTTATTTTTATTTGAGAGTGAATAAATTACTGGTAAAATCCTCAACAGGTTTTTCTATCACATCATAATCAATCCATGTCAGCCCCATGTCGACTTTCTCCGCCAGGTCTTGCCAGTTATTCCGATTTCTACTGGCCCCATCATACAGAGGCTGCAGCCACGGAAATGTTTCAGAGAGCACCTGCACAGTTTATTTATAGAAACGCTCGTATTATTATTACAACCGCTTTACTACATAGCAAATATTTATTCGACAATTTTTTTAGTATGGTGGTCTCGTGGGTGAAAACCGAGCACTGTAAACATACCTTATACAAAGGAAGACAAATTTCATCAATAAAACTTAGCTGCATCTTTGGCAATTCATCCTTTTTCTCCCGGTCCATCATAGCCTGTAATAATATTATAGAAGGGATTCCTCAAAACCACGAACTCTTACGGGCATATTTGCATTACACTGTGCAAATTTACCTGCGGTTGCTTATTAAGCTGTTCCTTCTCTAAATCACCCTGATCAAAAAATTCGTCAGCGACCAACTTTGCTATTTTGTGCTGTATTTCCCAAGGTTTTGAAATGGCAGCTACGTCGCATGCAGTCATCATCATACCGCAAAGTACTACGTAAATTCGATTATGTATTTATTACGAGATTGCTTTTTTTACGAGAAGTCTTTTTTTTATTATTTTTATCTTTTCTGCGAACTGCAGAGGGGTTTTAGCACTTACACTCCTTCTTGTCGTCACCCTGCCAGGATATTTCGCCTTCTTCGACAAGTTCAATGAAACGAGCTCGCTTTCTAAAGTACATGGCAAGATCGGTAGACAAAATTGACTTCTCGACAATTTTCATAACTTTCCGGTAATCCTCTGCAGACAAGTCCTGTAAAATGGAAAGGAGCATAGCTGAGAGCTGCTAGCTATCTGCAGTTGGAAAAGTTTAGTGGAAATGAGAAGTCTACCTGAAAGATATTATTCCCTTCTGAGGATAATATCATAACACACTGGTCAAAGTGATGATGTTCCATGGTCGAGGTGGAATACAAAACAGCTAAAGGGGACGCAGTGAGTCTTTGAAATGCATTGTTGGTTCCCCTGTGGTCCAGATCATGACATAAACATGCAACCATCAAGCCTAAAATCTTCAAAGGAAACAATTGTGCTACATCAGAACATTTTTATTTCCAGGCAATCCCTACACCCAACCCCTACACAAACTCAAATACTGCATACATCATGGTCGTCTAGGAACTGCTCCATTTTCCCAGTTTTCAATACTGTAAACATTGCTTGAGCCACGTTGAAAGCATGCCTCCAGTTGTGGTATTTCACGTTTCTGTAGTTCTTTTTTACACTGAGGACCCAGCGGCAGAGAACCTGAGTATACAGTTTTAATTACTAGTCTTTTATTATTCATGCGGAGCTGCGGTCACTCATTGGAGCAGAGGAGAGTGTGCTCCAGTGGAGAGCAGCACAGCTTCATTTATCACTTACCGCGTACGGAATATGGAACTTGCGAACTAGGTCTAGCTCCAAAAACATCCGAATTGTTGCCTTACACGTTTCGCTATCAGTCATTGGGAAGTCATTGAATTCATAGCTGAAAGCACAACCAGCAGTGAATTAATTCAATTTAAACCAATGCATCACGCCCAATTTACCACTTCACTTTACAGCTACTAATTCTCCGCGCAACCATTTAGTTTACCATTGCACCCTTGATCACAAGGCATACGCTTACGCTCAGAAATGTGTCCGGGTCTGATGCAGTAGCTGCGCGTAGAGATGGCGTGTTAGACTCCACCNTACAAATTATAGTGAACCGACGACGGTATTTCATCTCGCCGAAGCCGCTCTGTATCATCGGGGGTGGCAGTGGCGTGGTATGATAAACAATCCAGAGCTACACTTTGCTTTGCCATCAGTTTGCCTGCAGTCCATTACATTACCATAGTTACACACAGTCTTTTTACAATGATCCTTTCTACTTTTTACAATATAGAACTAGAATTTAACGACTCACAGGCCCCTTCATAAAGCTGTGTGTTGTGGATCCCAAGTCCGCAAAAGATTGCAAATGCCTCAAATGTATTCACGTCCGTCCGAGAAAAATGTTGATTATTACACTGCATTATTAGGGAAAAGATTGAGCCGGATTATTATTTTTTATTATATTTATTAAAAGACTAAAAGAGTGCAGAATATCTAGCAATCCTCACCTTGTTAATAAGCTGAGCCACACCAATAACTTGGTGCTGACCGTTGTAAATTGGCATACAGAGAACACTTTTAGGGAGGGAGTCGTATACATCAGAATCTTGAGCGAAAACAAGGGAGTTTGTTGATGACATCAGATCCATTGATTGTCCATACCACGTTATCGCATCGCCAATGTTCAGTATCTGAAAGTGGCAAACGGATATTAGCTTTTTTTTACAACTTTACTAAGTTTATAATACATTTACTTACTTCACTATTGGCTGCCACAAACTTGGCTATTCTTGTTAAAGGTGAGCTCTGAATTTCATTAGATGGTGCACGGCGTACTTCTTTGTCGAGGTCATCAGATTTCAGCTCAAAGACCATTTGAAAATTTATACTCTGTTTGTGTTGTAAAAATCAATACAATAAATCACTCAGCTGCAGGATTAATATTAATGCGCTATGTATTTAAAAACAGCTGGGATTATAGCCTAACCTCTTCGCTCACAACCTCAGGAGTTGACGCAGTCTTACTCTGAAAATAATTGAAAAGGTCATACAATGTACAATGAAAAAAAAAGTTTGTAGAGTCGCCAATGTCGCCATCCACCACACCAACTTGCTTATTCTCTGTATCAGCCAAAGGCTCGTGTAGATGGCAGACATGACCGTGGATATTGCTGTCGACAGAGAGCATGTGGGAGCCCTTCTTTCACTCCCTTTTTTTATTATTTTCTAAGAAGAAATGGAATCGAATGTAGTCCCCCCATTTGAGTCTCTCCAAGTTTTTCTCCATCAAAGTCTCTCCATTATTGTGCAACTGTTACAAGCATGCTGTCTTTAGCAAAAGAGACGCCATCATCATAGGAAAAAAAAACTCTGGCTGTGCGGTAAAAGCAGCAGCGCCACCGTAGTGCCATACAATGATGTTGTTATATAGAAAACGGCACATAGACACACAAACTTTCCCTTCTGAAGTCAGCAGCATCTCTATATTCCCCATTCCATTCATACGACCAATATCGCGAAACGAGAGTTCTTAACACTCCCATAAACATACAGTCTCCTGCAAACTTGGAAAACTTTTAGCAAAGTACACGAGGAGCGAGGAAAAGGAGGGAGAAAAGTATAAAAAAAGAGGAAATCGATAAAATGTAGTAACTGTAATGCTGCCGAAAATAAAGTTGAGATCGGTACAGGGGTATTCTGATAAAAGTTATTATTCTTGCCGCATGCCCCCTTTACCTTTTTTGCTTATCTATCGCCCATACAATTTTCCAGAAAGACTTTTCAACTAACATTCGCTCATAAGTCTTCTAAGAGCTACACTTCAATTAACAATCGTCCCACAGTATTTAGATAAAACGTACATACCTCTCTCCGTGACAACGACTTTCGTTCCCCAGCAGGAAGCGAAGGCATTAGGAATATTTTTTCAATCTGACTCTAAAAAATACAGAAAAAAAGAAGAAAATTCCAAACTTGCTCTCGGCCACAGTTAGCGTTTTATAAGCTACTTATCGAGTCGTAGGAGTTTTGGTACGTACCGCTTCATAGAGAGGAACATCTCGCAAATATACCAAGCATCTTTCACATTTTAGCAATTCCTGTGCCTCCTTCATAATTTTGGAAACTAAGCGCTCCAGGTTCGTCTGCTCTTCAAATATGCTTTTCGCCAGATTAAGCAAAAGCTGTGGAAAAACAGTAATGCCATGGATTATTAACATCTGATTACTAATAAACGCATTCCATCCATAGCCAGACTAAAAAGGGCATGCTGTACCTGGTTCTTTCGATATTCCATAACGGAAGTCTCAAATAGTTGAGCATTTTGAATTCCAATGCCGCAAAACGTGAGATACCTCTGACATACCTGGAACATCAACAAACGTAAAAAAGATGATCGTCGTGTACTACAAGAGCTATTACGGGGCAACTTGAGAATACTTTAATTAAAGGAATGGCAAGAGCACTTCTGCCACCAGCTATGCTGGGATGAGACGAACGGCTTTCAGGAGCTCATAGCAAAAAAAGGGAAGCGAAAAAAATGTACACATGTAACTCTGCTCGGATTCAATGATTAAACTGAAATCCCCTGAGGAAATAATGTCGCAAGATTTAATATTGAAAGAAACCCATTTCAAATTCCATCTGAAACGTGTGCGGTGGCTTATTTCCTGAATGTAAAAGGCTATTTGTGTAGCCCACCAAACACTAGCAGCAGAACGGCACCAATGGAGTGAGCCGTAATCATATTTAGATTTTCCATCCTATTTTACTCTATCCTATCCCATTTGTCATTTATGTATCTCATCCTTATACCGTGGGAGTGGGACCCACTTCAAAATTGACTTCTTTTATCCAGTGAGGAGAAAAAGTGGTAAAACCAGGCAGGGTACGTCAAAAACGTTCAGTTCGCGCTAGACTAGCACTGATCTGCTATGAGTAGGTATACAACACAGCGAATCAATTCGCTGCCGCAAATTACATTTTGCGGCAAATCAAGATCCGTTCCTTAATGTAAAATTATCCGCTGTAATTCTCAATTTCCCTTTTTTGGTAGAATCGTAGAGATATCGCTATATTACTACAGCAAAAAAATGATAAAATTGGTTTTGATATTTTACCCGAATGTCTTCCTCTGTGAACTGGAAGTCACCAGTTTTCTTGTTGATAATTTGCGCCACTCCAAGTACATCCCCGTCGTTATTGCAGATAGGAAGTGCAAGAATGCTGTGGGTTTTGTAGCCCGTTTTGCTGTCGATTTCAACGTTGAATCGGGAGTCCTGTTTACATATTACACATTTTAAGAAAATTGTCCATTTCACTAGAGGAAACTTGAACAAGGGAATAAAAGGGAAAAGTTCAGCAAAATCCAGAGAAACTTGGAGTGACTTGGACGTACCTCATACGCATTTTTTATATTGATGATCTCTTTCGTTTGAGCAACATGGCCAGCAATACCGACTCCAAAGGGGATTTGAATTTCCTCCGACTTGGCTCGCCTTATAGACTCCTCAGCATCTGGAAATGATAAGTTATAAATAAATAAATGGCTTTTGGTTCCCTTCTACCTCTTATATAAAAAAAATTGTTCATGGTTTGCGGTCAGACAGGAATGAGAAAGCCAATGAGGAGACAGCTACTTTGGAAGGGTATCTATTCTATTTGCAATTAGTGGCTGGTTGTAGGTGCCAGCCACCGGACGAGAGAGTTTCACTATTTTAATTTCAATTACTAATGCGACAAGTCACAATGGAAAATCATGTTTTATTCATGGATACACATGAAGGCAATTGAGGGACTCGCTCGCCCTTCATTTCACACTTGTATCTGTCGTGAGCAGATTTCAAGTGGGCTCATTAATTCTCATTCCATTAAAGTGTCGGAGCTGTAGAAGTTGCATCAACGGTTCAGAACTGTACCTGAGTCGACGGTGACGTCCCAAAGCTTTGCCACCAGGTATCGCTGCTCCGCTGGTCCTCTGGTGAGGAAGAGACTGCACCGATCAGCTTGAATCAGGTAGCCAACGTTAACGAGAATTTTATGACAAAGTAGATCTATATTTAGCTCATTGGAAACGTCTCTCACTAGCTCAATAAACAACTCATTTTCGGTTAGATTCTCAAGCCGAGCAGCAACCATTGAGTTTTGAGGTGTGCAGTTCGTTTTGTGCAACGGAGAGGAAATCCAGGACTGAAACCGATCTGACGTGATCGAATTTCTTTTAGAATGGGATCTGGGTTTTTGGACAGCGGTAATTTCGTCACTTTCCGCGGCGGTAGCAGATGTCTTGCATATGTCAAGAGAAGGACTAGACCTTCCGCCGGATACAGGAGATGGTGAGGTTTTCTCATGTGAAGGTGACTCTGCGTCTTCTCCGAGTGGCGAGGAGCTGCTCCTCACTCTGTTGTTATTATTCACAGCTGAGTCATTGTTGTTGTTGTTGACAATTGTACCGGTGTTAATTGCTTCATTATTGCTACTCGGTTCCGTCAAAGTATCGGAAATCACAGAAGTTGTGGAACAGCTGCTGAGAACCTTTTTTCTCGTCTCCGGACTTGCTTTCTCCTTGAGCCATGTTTGTATGAATTCAGGGTGAGACTCCAAATACGCCTCCAGCTCAGATTTCAAGGGACTCCTGGACTCCATTTTTTTGCTCACCGCTCTCTAAGCGCAAATCACTGACTGACTGTTGGTGCTTCCTTTAATAGCATTGTCTTTTTCTCAACGTGTGAGGCATTCTCATCACTCCTTCCCGCTCCCCATTTCTCGAAGGTGTCAACACACTTTATCCTTTTGAGGATTTCTACTTGTCTCTCCAATCTGCAGTAGAAGTAGCAGCGGTGGCGCTCACAATTGGTGAAGCAAACGGTGCGTGAACAAGTCTACTTGCTTCCAAACCGAGAGTGAATCATAAAGTGACAGGCTAAATAAGATAAACTTCTTCACAGTAAAAGTTTTGAGCAACAGATGGACTCCCATTTTATTCATCCATGATTAGCCATTGGTTAATAACCAAACGTAATTAATGTTCCGCACCAACAACACACAACGCTCCCCTTTCAGAGTGACTCTTGAAGTGCGGAAAGTCCGCGGGCTATATACCTCCCAAATTTCCACACCGACGGTCGATAATTTATGCCAAAGTGTTCACTGAGGGATCCATTCCCTGGAAATGAATAAATGTTTAGGCGTAAAACCAGTTAGCATAAAGTGCAAACCATACTAAACAATAAAAACGTGTTATGAAAGAGTTTTACCCAACGGCAAAGAAAAATACGGTGAGTGGCTCACCAAGACACATGGATCATTTCACTCCTCATGAATCTAATTAAGCTAATGCATTTCTACAGTATCCCTTCATTTGCCACATAATTCTAAAATTTGTTTATTTGAAACACGTTTTGTTCGCAAACAAGCTCGCTCGGTGCAAATACACAAACGGGCTTGGCAACAAGGAGGGAAGGGCCGCTAAAAGTTTCCATCGGGGAAACACTGTCAACCATCAGCAATTAGAAGTGTTGCGAGAAAAAGCACCACCAGGGAAAGTTATTGTGTACTGAAACTAAGATTGAAGGAATAATCTACCAAAATGTAGTGCCAGCAATTGTACTCCGAGTGTGCAAGTTTTTCTCTTTGTCACCTGTCACTCATATACGAAGAGCATTACTGGAAACGCACCAAGCAACTACTAACAAGGATAATTGCCTTGTAAAGTGATTACCAAAATTTAACTCTTTTCCGCGCTATGCGAGCTTCACAGCAGATCCACACTCAGTTCAGTTTTTATGGTGGTGTGGATATGTTGGATGTGGGAAGGTAGAGAGGTAGAGCGAAAGTTTAGTGAGTGAGATTGTGTTACACTTTTAGCATCCCAAATGAGCAATAGTTATGCGACGGGAGCTGGTGCTTCTATTTTATCTATTTTTTTTCAGAATGGGCACGCCATATTGAACAATTGTTTACAGCACCGGAGCTATTTAACAGTCAAAGTTAGATTGAAAAACATTAGGAAGCTTTTACCAACTGATGGCTGAAATTAATGACGTCATATTCCAAAAAAGGCACGCATTTCCCCATGTATTAATTCAAGTTTCAGCGAAAAATTCAACTTTATAATGTACGAAACCATACTCCAAAAAAAAACTTTTTGCATTTTCGGTGAAAGGAAAAAGAGAAAAAAAAATTTTCTTCCTTTTTTCGGATGCTGCCACACCAATGTTGCTCAATGTATGCATAGTATTTCCCGTTTTTCCTCGTTTAAAATGACACTCTGCTCTTCACTTCACTAATGCATTCTTAAAATAAAATGCTAAAAAGTCGAGTTGAAATGCCATGAATGTTTGTCTTTCATGCAGAAAACTGGAGAGAGGGTAAGAGAAAAGAAAAAGAGAGGAGTATACATGCATGCCCGTAACTATAAAAGTCCTTCGTAAGTACTGTTACCCTGAAAAACTCGGGTATTATGTCTTATGTAACTTTTACTTGTGAAATGAAAGCTACCGATGAACTACTTTTACCGCGTGGGATGCTATACTTGGAGAGAAGAGTTGTGTGCTCAAGGGCATTACATATAAGGAAGGGACATAAGTACATAAAAAACTGAGGGAACCTTTCCATTCCAATGATACTTGTTTTTTTTTCTCTCTTTTACTTTTTCCAATGGTTTCCACCATCCCACCACCCAACCATCATTATCACCCTGAAAGAAAAGGCCTCTTTTCCTCTTTTACTTCCACAAAGGATTCTCTCAAGATTCCAAAGGCATATAGGTAGCGAAAGAGAGAGCTCTCGAGGAAACATTTTAGACAAAAAAAAAATTATTTTCGCTCTTCTACGCTACAAGAGCGAATTGTCCTTTGAAAATGTCCCGAAGACATGTTGTTATATAGAGCATGGCATGACAATTGAAGTTGAGACTGTTGATGCTTAACTACTATTGTGTGTTTGTTCAGCGTTGTATTGTACTTCAAAATGACTGTAACATGATTGTAACATGATTGTAAAATAAAATATTTAGCTGTTTTGACGTGTATAATTATTATGAACATTTCCACCGGAACAATAGAAATTCCAATTTCAGTCCTAGGAACAACATCACACGGCGGCTTGTGCTACTCCATAAAAAAAGTCCAAAAGGGAAAGCCGAGAGATGAGTTTGCCGGAGAGGCGAGGGAATCTCATATATGCAATAATAATCTGAATTTTCCATTGATCACTGATCCACTGAGCAGCAGAAGGCTTTTCAGTAAACAAAAAAGTGAAAATGAAAACGGGAGGAGATATTCCCATGTGAAAATAGGTGGATCAGAGCGGGTGGGAAAGACTCGAAGACAGAAAATCTCTATATTGTTATCATCTTTTTGAGTTTAACCTTTTTTTTCATTGTGCCCCACAGCGCTCTAACTCTAGCATCTAAAGCTAGGAAGCTTTTCATTCACTCATCTACAATTATGCGCGCAACTGAGAAGCGCACCATATTTACAAACAGGGGCTTTTCATGGAAAAAAAGGTAAGCCACCAAGGTTCTTTTAAAAATATATATATTTTTAAAGCCGAGCAGCAAGGCAAACATGACTCTCCATCTCCGTCTTCATGTAAACAACCCATTAACTATAAAAAGCATCATGTTTTTTGTTTAAGAAAGAACATAACTCTTTAAAAAAATTACTTATCTGCATGGTACGGAAATCACTTTAAGTGAAGTGTTCGCACCTGCACCTGCTAAATAAAAGCTGCACACTAGAAAATGCTCATTTTTCACATGCACACACAGTGGAATGCCGCTATTGATGCTTTTAAAGCTCTCCTCTTCACGCTCACCACTATAATAATAATACAGGCAAGAAAATTTTGTGGTCGAATATCTCTGAGCTATCTGCATTTCTACTATACAAACGGTTCTCTCCTCTTTCTCGGCATGATACATCATTACATATATGGACAACGACAATGGACGTTATAAATAACAACGGAGGAAAAAGCTTTTCTCGGAGAAGATGATTTCAGGCGAGTACGGAATAGAAAAAAAAATGAAGGAAAGTTGTGAGGGTCTGCAAGGAGATGAAGAACGGGAAAAAAGCCCTTTTTCTGGGAAACGTAAAAGGCATTGATGGTGATGCATACTGTGTATATCGTGTACATACGTGTCTGCTACTCTGGTATAGTCGTTTAAAGTCAAATGTATTAAGAATCCAGCAATTCCAGCTATATTTTTGTCATTGGTGACCAACGTGCTCGTTGTACACGTTATCATTGGAGTAAGTAGCAGTGAGGCAACATCAGTATTCCGTACAGTTGGCGTATTCGTGTTGAGGAAGAGCAAAACGGAAAGCCATATATCAAGTCAATTGTCTACTTTTGGAAAGATATGGGATCAGTGAATGTTCAGCAGCGTCCACTAGCAGAGCTGCACTAGTAGTACTCCTACTTTACCATTTACTCTCCCAGGTTTCTGCAATGATCGATCTGCTACTCACCGTTTATTACAACTAATTCAAATTCGCTTTGTGCCAAAAGCTGCAACTCAACTGATGCTATGACCTGGTTACCTTATTCCTTCTAATCTCTACAGCCCAATGAACCTATTTTTTTATATGTATTTTTTTCTTTTCCGTTGCCCATTAAAATATTGCCAAGAAGAAGAATCCCACGACTACGCACTGACCCCAAGTTCTCTCCCGAAAATAATAAATGCAGATATCCCCCTGTCACGACAGTGTGGGAAGCTTTTCCGTACTGTAATTACAGAACAACTGCCAACTTTAGCTCATAAAAAGTGCTCTCGGTGATTGATGATGATGCGGCTCCGGCTCTGACTGGGAGCAAAACTTTTACATTATTATTGTTCCCGTTATTTATATTAATTAAGCAATTCTCTGGCGTAATTACGACAACTTATTTTTGCCATTTTTAGAAACTAGCTGCTGGAAAATACTCCGAATTTTGTGAGCGGAACCTTCTAGATTGAGAACGGTGATTGAGCAGGATTTGGGGTTCAACGTTTCGTAATAGGACATCCATTAGCGTCATTTTGGCCAGCATTTGAATTCGTTAGGCGACTGAATTAGCGAATTGTAATTTTGCAATTAAATGCGTTAAGGTTGTAGCTAGGTAAATCAAGGCTGTGAGTGGTGGGCAGCGAACCATCTCAATGTACACATTCCCTAATCAAGCCAGCCAAGAGTCAACGTAGCCGTTACCACTAAATACATAGAGAGTGACGCATTGAGCCCACCACACATCTCTCCTCTCTCTGAACTTTAGAAAATGTCTTGAAAGAAGAGCACAGGGATCTAAAATCGCTTCTTGGTATGCGTGTCTTCCTTGAGTGATTTTCTTTTCAGAGAAATTGCAATTTTACGTAAACTACAACAACAATTTATTTCACAGTTGCGTGCTAAAAGATTTTCGTATTGTTATTACTACCTCCCACTCCCTCCCTGCAGATTACAAAATAGCATGTTTCCCTTCCACAATGACTCATTCCCATTGCATATTATGTCAGCATAATCCTTTTCTGATGGAAAAGTAGTCTTGTGAGACTTCTGAATCCTTTTTCCTCTCCTTTCCATCCGCTATCTTTTTTTTACTGCTCCTGCTTTTTATTGTCTTCTCAGCTTATTGTAAATAAACTTAATATTTGCTGTGGAGATGAGTCGAGCGGAGCTGTGGGCAAACCAAAAAGGTAAGGTAAGGTTACGCTGAGAAGGCTTCTTTTTACTCCTGCCACGGTTCTGCCTGCTACACGGAGGATTATATAATACAGGAGGAGTGGCGGCGATGGTGGAGCTGGAGCTAGGCAAGGCACAGTCGGGCTGCTACTGAGAGATTTTAATTATTTTCATAAAGAACTTTCTTCCACACAAAGTGAATTCTAAAAGAGGTTCAGACAAGCCAGAGAAGAAGAAAAAAAGGAACGTTCCTGCTCTCTGCTTTTTCCTACAATTGAATCGGTTAGAGTGAGCTCCACGCAAAAAAAGAAACATATTATTCCGTACATTCTTCATCTCTCTCACCGTTCCACCTCCATGTCCACCACCGTTGGCGCAAATCCTCCTGTGTATTAGCTGGCCAAGATATAGATAAATATCCGCATCGCCACCAAACCACTCCCCCTATCCATGTCTCACTTTATCTCACTTTCTCGATGAAATCACGGGCAAGCATAATTAAATAAGATGCCGGACAAATGTCATTTACTTTTATGTAAACTCCACTACTTACAAACTTTTCAGACACACTTCAATCCCTTCAAAATATATAAGTGACTGGCAATTGAGCCATAAAACCTCAAGCTGAGCTAATGCGCATAAATATTCATGATGAAACGCGCGGACTGATTCAACCAGGAAATTCGAGATTAGCCACTATTAAAATACATTAAAAGTTCCTGGAACAGATGTCCCTCTATACTCTCGTTGTAGCAGCTCAGTAGATAAACCTCATCTGACGACAGGATAGTAACGCAGAAATATTTATAAAGAAAGCAGCGTTTCTTGTGGGATTTTCCTTTCGTGGAGTAGCTACGAAGAGACATAATGAATCGGCTGGGAAACCACTTGAAACAATACTGCCCTTAAAGTGTACAGCTCCACTATATTTTCCCTTTTTTTCCAGCAGACTGTCGTGTAAAAAAAAGTGGCAGCCATGGAAATAGCAATGTGGAGCCATATGGGCGAGAGCGATTTCACTTCAAAATGCGGAGAATTCCTCTTTTCTTTTTAGCCAGTCAGTCAGTCAGCATTGATTAAATATTAATGAGGCGCTCATCACTCTTTCAATCTCCCTAGCTTGGAAGAAGAGTCGTGTTGTTGAGTGGCCCACTTGCATATAACTTTTTTCTCCCTCTCCCCTTCCTTTTCATCAATATATGGTTTGGAAGTCGTTAAGAAGTGAAAGGCTTGGAATGTAGAAGCTGTATAGAAACACTTTCCACGGCACTCAGCCCTCTGCCTGGATCTCCGGATTTATTGGCTACCATTGCTAGCCTTACCACTCGTAGCCTTTACCAGTAAATGTGGCTTTTGCTGAGGTTTTATATGTGTGCTGCTAACTTATTTCAATACACCATAGCCAGTGTAAATGCTGTCGGGAATTTTACAGTGTCAGTTGCCAGAGTGATGTTTAGTTTAGTGCTGGATTCCATTGCATTGCACTGGATTGCATGTGAGCATATTGTATAATCTCTATACATTGTCAGTTTTTTTTTAACTTTTAGCATCTCCGAAATCGGAATGAGTGCAAAAGAGCTGTATACTAAAAAAAACTGAACTCTTGCTGAGACTGACACATAACGTAAATATTATAATAGCACTATGTATGTGCAGCATCTTTTTTCATCCTATTTTCGCAAAAAATAAATGCTTCTGCTATAAGAACCCTGCTCACGCTACCAGAAACGCCGAAGCTCACGAGCAGAAAGAGACTAAGGAGTTTTGAGTTTTCACTACAAATTATCTCCTTTAATATTTCATGCGGAAAATGGGAGTGTGTTTCATTCAAGGCCTTAATTCTAAACTTCATGTATTAATTTATTAAGTACTTTAATTTAATGTGGAGATGATAGAGCAGGATTTCAACTGCAGTTGCACCCATTTCCAACTTCACCACTACTAACAGAAGTAGATAACGTTCCGGGAGAATTTCCGACTCTGCTCTTCTCCATGCTCACAAGAATTTCTTTTTGTAGGGGCCACGGATCTAGGTTTTTAAGTACTCTTCTGGAAATTCTACTACTCTAAACTTTTTGTTGTGTTGCGAATAGCGAGTACACAAAATTAGGAATTTTCGGTTATAATTCCTTTTAAATTTGTGCATACCTTGCACCATTGCGCGCTGTCGTAATATGGCGCTTTGATGAAATTAAAAGCGTTTTATTAATTTTAATTAATAACGGGAAGCATGGTGATGTTTCGTGCAAAATTGCTACTCAGACAGCTCTGCTGACTTAAGTATGTATAAAGTTTGACAAGCGTAGGAAAGTGGCTTTTTAAAAATATTATAAGGAAAAGTGCTCATGTGAGCGAGTTTTTGATGCCAACTTTTACAGTAATTCTAGCAACTCTAGATAAAAAAATATGAGGGAAGAACCGGAGAAGAGCAACCTCTTTTCCTTCCTTGGGTAAACAACGACACATAACGCAAACTTTTTTTACCGTTCCTTCAAACTTTGCTAGAACAATTTTATGACGGCATGGAACAATTTTTTAAAATATATAATTTTATAAGCGGATCTTTGAGCAAGTGAGCTTGGAAGGAGTAAGGTACATGACAGGCATCCTTTGTAGGTGGTTTTTCTCTTCAGACTTATTTCTGTGCAACGCCGTTAGTAATGGTGGCATGTGATCAGAGCGATCACCGGAGCGCATTACAATTTGCAAACCTATTACTTATTACAGGCGAGGTGCAAACTAATAAAAAAATGTAAGTTAAGAGAGCACATCCGACTAGCTACTGTGATGGGTTTAGTATCATAGTGTTTAGTAACTTTGCAAACATTGGAGTGCAAAATGCGCAAACAAAAATGAATAATAGGTGGCTACGGGGTAGTCCGCAAAGAGGTCAATGAAGCTTACTCAAAACGGCAGTGCTCACTTTTTTGTTTATGTATCGGAAAAGTGCCTTTAAGAATGATAAATTGATAATGAAAACAAGTCTTACTAACAACAAAAGTACATAATGGACAATTCCCATACATTCCCAGACATTCCCAGCACTAAAGACATACTCAACTAAGAAAAGGTGTAATAAATATATCTGCACTTGACTCTGGCAAAAAGGAAATGTATTTTTTTGAGGTGAAAATGTTACGATGCGCTATGCCACACCTAATTATGCAGAGCGTACACACAAGAATTGAATAACTTTATGATCGCAAAATGCTATTCAGAATCCATTCAGGAACATGCAGCATCCTTTTTTTTGTGAAGCACGCACCAGCGATTTAATTAAGCATTCGCAGTGCTACAACCCGAGAGCTATAAAAGAGGACGTAAATTAATTTTTATGAAAAGATGTCGTACACGAAAGAGTTTTCCAGGGTTGAGTGAGTTTGTCAGTCAAATGTGATGCAGAGAAGCCCTATTTTTTCTTAAGACGACGTACGCGAATAAAAATAAAGCGTACGTGCTACGATCCTCACACCACCACCGCCGCGAAGCGCCTACTTAAGTGCTACATTGTGGATGATCGTTATCAGTTAATATCATAAAAAATGCTAGCAATGTAATTACACTCGCCGTAATTACATTCCCACTACACAATAAAAGCCATGGAAATGGCAGTGAGTTTAATAGAGCAAAGGAATTGAATTTATCAGATTGCGCTCTCATCGTGATTCCACTCTAAATAAATATGCGCTCCTATTAATTGTGCTTGTACAGCCAACTTCTTGGCACAAATATTATCGTCTCTCATTTATCTTTGTAGTTACAAATAGGATGAAAAGCGGTTCTGTGGGATGGTGAGGAGTAGGAGTAGAAACCGGATGATAAAATGTAACTTTTTTTTGTCTTCGAGCGCCTTCTATTATCTTGTATCTTTTTTATAGGGACGCCGAGAACGTATTTCAAGTATTCCAAATATTGCAAATATTTCGTACATTTCACTCACTACAAAACTGTGCATTTTTATAAATACAAAGAGGATTTTTGCTACCTACATTCCAGTACTTGAAATCGCAGGAGACACATCTTCAGAATTCGTGTGCAGTCAACAATCGAATGTTCCAATCCTAATAATAAAAAAACCTGTGCGGCTGTACTATCATACCAAGTTATGCTTTTGGGAATGGACTCTATGCAAAACAACTATGCGAAATCGGTGGCTCCTGTGTCGATCCTGTCAGTCAGCGTGAAATGTAAGTAAAGAACGGTGGAGGATGAGTAATCGCTGTAGTGATCCTCGTAATACCACAAAGTGGTTAGCACAAAATAGTACCAATAGAGCATTGCATTTTACATAATAATTTATAGAGATAGGTCTGACATAGCTTAAAACGCTTTATCTCGATACATGTAGCTGATTGCCCACAAGAAGAAGGTTGCAGGGAAAAAAACCCGGCTTTAAACATTTTCAGATTTTCTGAGCGTGAAGGGAGCAGGAAAAAAAAGATAACAGGAAGTAAGCCCTCTCAAAATTCAAAGATTAGTTCAAAGTTCAAAATTCGTTTTGAAGAAGTTTTTTATTCTCCCTCTCTTACTAACTTCCCAGCAGTGGATTCTTTTTTTGCGATTTTATAGTCAATGGCATCATACTTTGTAATTTTCCAGGGCCAATAATGTTATGTTCAGGTGTAATTGTAAAAGAGAGTTTTCACAGAAGAGTTCACTCCTTGTTATTACTCTACAGCTCCTATTATTCTCAACAGGTCTACATTAAAGGTAGATAACTCCATTAGAAGGGGGTTATTTCCTCTTAAAAGCAAACTCTGATAAGAGGAGTAATGGATCGGATTTCGTTTCACATGGAACAATAGAAGGACACTTAACGTGACTCTTTTTATGTGCATTGTAACACGTAAATCGTGATGACGCGGCTGTAAAGGTTGATCACGTTCGCATATTGTATTACCCTTTAAAATGGATGGACGTTGTCATAGCATTATTTTATGTGAGGGCAACACTAGTAATTTTCTGAGCAAGCAATTGATTACAAGTATTAGAGCAACGCCTCTCTCTATCCTCTACTTTAAATGGTCGATCGATGGGTGACAATTGTTATTTGAGCTTGCAGATAAAGCTCCGCGAATTGTTTAGCTTGATGACAGAAGCAAAAACTGAGTGTGCAAACTGGAGGATGGGCGTGCTAGAAAAAGTTCTATGGACCAAGCGGTGTAGATATGCGTAATATGCTTCCAGAAAATTTAGCGATGATGCTATAAAGTTTTGTCGGAATGGTTTGACTAGCGTGCATTTCTGGAACTAAAGACGTGATTTATTCTTTTTTTTTGTTGTCCGACGTAATTTGATGGCAATGAAGGCTAGGCAAACATGATGGAAAGTTACCTATGTTGTAAAAGTATGGTTTAACTAAACAAAAGAATGCTAGAAAAGATAAAACAGGGCTAACCTTCAAGTGATGACTGTGAGCGCGTTCTCTCGCCGTGTGTTTGGCTGGTGGTGGCTCGGTGTGCAAATATTCCGAGTTTCACGTTGAGTGTACAAGTTTTACCATAAAGTAATACCAGTAACTGTAATAACTTTTGGTAGTTTATAAAGCAGTGTGCTAATGATGCCTAAATTGTGCTATGAGATCGTTTTGGCAGGATTTGTTTGCTATTACTATTGTAGCAGGGCGGGGGAGAAAATTTTGCAGGAAAAGTGGCTGGCTCTGTACGAGTTTCTACAGCGGAAAGAGGACACATGGACACACAGTTACACATGGTTAAACGAGCACTGACAGGGAGCAGAGTAGCAGTTTCTGCTTGTACACTGAGAACGGATGAAGAAACGCGTCTCTTCTTTCAGCTGCAAATCAAGTGGAGAGTGACTGGAGAGATTTTATGTTGCACAATTGTCAATGGAGAACTATATATCTAATCTAGTAGGAGGGAAAGGAGTTTTTTTTCGCTGCACGTAAAAATGAGGCGAAAAGGGAGAAAATTAAAAAAGAAAAGAATAACTGGACAAGCACAATTTCTCTGGTAGTCAACTTTCTAGCGTTCACCTCTCGAGAGCGGATCTCGCTTCTCTCCCTAACGTTCCTTATGCAGGAGTAGTAGGAGTCGTAGGAAAAAAAAGGAGGGAATGCTCAGGATCTCATATATAAAGAGCAGAAAACGGAGAATAAGCTTTAAGATTTGGGTTTTTCGGAATGGCTTAACTGCTCCGATCCCCTGCCGACTAAAACCGTGTGTTCAACTTTTTCCTATGTAGTTTTTGCATCTCTCTGTGAAGTTGTGTGTAAGCGGTCGTGGTGAGAGTGAAAACACAAGTGAATCCCTCAACTTCAGACATCTCACTGACTCGAGAGTTACTCTGTTTCGCATTCATACCTCGATCACCAATACTTGGCGTATGTACATTGCACCAGAGCTAGAGAGCTAGAGTTTGCTCGATGCGAATGCGATGTTTTAAGCAGATTCTTCTGCCAGAGAAGAACCCTCTCGCTTCTATTATTGCACCTCTGCTCCTTTCTCTCCTTCTCTATAATATCTCCCTTCTTCTCTCCCTCTCTCCCTTTGCATCACACTATTAGCCCTCACTCTCTCCTAAAGGCTTTGCTATGCCTGAATTTCAGTCACTTTCTGTATCCCTATTGCCCTAGTCCACCACCACTGCCATTACTTAAAGAAAAAGCTGCCACAGAGATACGCCAGTTTTCTCTTTTCTTCCCTACTACTACAAACACCACTATAAAATCCATCTGCACACTTAAAGAATTGTGCCCGCCCGCTCAGCTATGCCAGTGAGGACAGAAAATGGCCAAGAAAAAAAAGAGAACTTACAAGACTCAGGAATTTCCACCAGCAGGAGAACGTGTGTCTTCTCTGGAGCTGGAAAAAGGAACCTCCACCAACAATGTAAGAAAAAGGAGGAGAGGCAGAGAAGCAGTTAGCTCTCTAGCAGGCAAGGCAGACACAGTCTGTGCTTTGTATGCAGCTTGTTGCCAGAATAAAAAGTCTGCTGAACAGACAAGAGAGCAAAAACAAGGGGAAAAAAGGTTCTCGGCTTGCAGAGAAGCAGCAAAAGAGGGAGAAAAGCAAGGAGAAAGAGGAAAAACGAATTCACTGAGTAGGACCCAGTTTTTACTCTCTCCGGCTCCGGCTCCCTATTCCGATACCATTCTCGCATGTAAACATGTAACCATCTAGAGCAAAAAAACTACTTTCTCCCTGGCTCTTCTCCCCGTCTATCCAGTATCCCTTCCATTCCCTCTCTTCCTAGGATAGGTTTACACAATTTCCCAGCCTATTTCTATTACACTAGATTGAAAATTCCCTTTCCGCAAATAATATCTATTCTTTCCTTTCTCTCCTTCATAAAATTATATATAACGAGAGGAAGGACAAATATTAGAGCGCTGTTGGAAATGCATATGGAGGCGGGAGCACTCTTACATGGGCATATCGCAATAATACACTTTTTTTTGCTAGTGCAGGGGTGGGTGGGAGCACTCACTACTCACTACTCGTTGCAGTCAAAACTGGAGATGCTCCAGCATTTGCATAAAAGTCGCACGGCTACAAGCACTAAGATGATGTGATATGAATTTGAGAGTGCGATTCCTTTCCCCTTTCCTTCCCTACCCCTACTTACAACTTATCTCCGCACTTGTACTGAGACGCTCTAATAACGGCTGCCCGACAGCGATATAAACTCGATGTGGGTGTAATAAGCATGTACAAGCGAGCCGATTGTTTTTTACCTTTTCTAATTCCATTTATTCACGGCTGTACGGAGTAAAAATAAAACTAGTGCCTTTTTTATTTTTGGCGTGCTCATTTCCCCGTTATCATTCCACAAGGAAATTATAAAAGTGAGCGTGGAAAACTGATAGTGTAACTTATACCGACGGCGCTCTCAATGCCATGTAATTTATCAGCGTCCGGCTACCTAAAAAAACTAATGGTGTTGAAGGTGTCAGCGACGTCATTAGCTACGAGGGCGTACAGGATGCCATCCCACAATATAGTCAGTGTTTCAACAGCGGATGCGCGCTACAAAGCATGTACCAGCAGAGCACCATGGCTCAGTTGTCGCTGTGTGAATCCTGTAAACGAGATAATAAGCTAGTACCAATTTACATGCTCTTTGAGTGACCATTATTGACTCATTCCCTATTTTAAGTCTTGAGTCAACGAATCAATTAGTAGAAACTGATATTGTACAAAAAAATATTAGTAGCAAAAAAAGGCGCCCACACTTACAATACATACTTCGCAATTAAAATTCATTTGTTAAGTAATGTTTTAAGGTAGAGGTAGAGCGCTAGAAGAATGAAACTTTTTACAATGGCCGCTCTTCTGATAACTGTCCTCTAATTCTATTAGAGGAAGTCAGCAAGTCGGGAAAAGTTGGAAGTGGAAGTGGAGCATTCTGCATATTGTTTAATGTTTATGAAATGTGCCGTGCAGGGCTGTTATGTTCCATAACGGTGGAGCAAAGAACAAGAAACAACCAAAATATAGCCACGAGCAAAGTAGAGAAGAAGAGAGATGTGGGTCTTTGTGAAAAGGGAAAAGTAAAAATTTGGAAGGTACAGGGAAAACGTTAGGAAAAGGAGGAAAAGTCTAAGTCTACCTGACTCGTGATGATTGTGAAGAGATGTGTTCGAGGGTTCGTCATCTTTTTCCATCTTGCTAAATAAGATCCGCAGAAAAAACGGCTAAGTATGTATTATGAGGGTACGTCCATAATGCAGCCTCCACCACACCTTTCCCTCTCATTTCACTCCTTTTTAAACTTTTCTAGTTCATAACTAGGTTTCGAGTTGCTTTTTCATGCCGTGGCGTCTCTTCTCACTCAGGTACATATGAAAGGGGAAACGGAAAGAGAAGAAAATAATAATAATAGAACAAGTCTGCTCTTGTTGCCTTGCAGCGAATTATTTTATGAAGTAGCGGAAAGAAGAAATGAATTAAGGTATGTTCTGTTGTATCTCTCTCATCTCTTATTCAGCTGGAGAATCGAATTGTTAGTGAATTTTGATATTGCCTTCAGCACTCGCAAGCAGTATGTTATTTGCTGAGGGAAATTTTCATATTTCGCCATAGTTAAATTCATGGACTGAGAACTCTCTCTTGTGTACTGTTGCATGTTGCTCCGTGTGGACTCACCTTTTCCACATCTACGCTTCCCGTACCTGTGTTTTTCATTTTAGGCTTGTGCCCCACATTCTTCTTTTCATCTGTTTCTCATTTTTCTCCAATATTCCATCCTTTTTTGATTTCCAACCAAAATACCGACAACACAGAGATAGTAGATATATGGCAAATATCAAACTTACTCTTGTTAGTACTTGTAAAGAGAAATTTTTATTGGCTTTCCAGACTTGCATATTAATGGAATGGAATGGGAAGGGAGAAAGAAATAGGAAAATAGCTACACAAATGTAATTGCTTTTGACTGGGAGGTAAAAATAGAAAATACTGATAAGAGCAGCGAAGAAGCCAGCGGAAGCCCATTCTAAACAAAGTTCGTGAGCTCTAACGTGAACCACTCAAAGACCAAGCGTACAAAGCTCGTAATATTCAGAAAGCTGTCACTGTTCAAGAGTAACTCTGAGGAATTGCAGTCCGGAAGCACTAGTTCTACAACAGAATCAAAATTTTATTAATAATCCAGTAGGTGAAAGGGAAATGCCAACAAGTAAGGAACACGATAACATATTCCTCCCTTATGACCTATTGCAACAGATTTGTGCGAGAACAACGGAAATATGTTTTAAAGTATCGAAATTACTAGAAAACGTTAGCTTTAATTTCACGCTACTACAAATATAAGGGAGAAGTGCATTAGAGCCTCACAGTTTAACTTACTTAACTGTGTAGGTGAGGAGTAAAAAGGTGTTTTTGTAACGACACACCTTTCCCTCACTATCTTGTGACTTGTGACATTGCCAAGAGCAGTACATTTTTTATGATTTTTAACAGCAATGCTTTCCAACTTTCAGATTTCATCTTTCCCTTTCTCAGCACGTATTACGCAAAAGTCTTCTTTCTTTTAAAAAGTCTAATGCTATCATCATTATCAGCGGAAAACATATAAAAACTTTTACTGCAAAATGCGAGGACAGAAAAGTAATCAATAAATGAAACAGAAGTAATGCTGAGAAAACGTCAAAAAATATTTTTCGACTGTAGTGGACTAAAAACGAAGCTGTTGCTATGAATAATGTCGAAAACTAAAATACTGCCATTTCTCGACTTTTCATTTCTTTTTCCTGACGGGAAAGAAAATCAAAGTGGAGTAAAAGGGAAGAGAACACCTTCACCTCAACTCTAAAAGATCAAAAATAAAAGCTTGAAAAATATGAAAGCCCTTTTACTCATAAATGCGCACAATGTACAATGCAGTACTTTCACAAGTGATTCATTCAGAGTTACATGCACACAAATAAAAAAACTGCAAAAAAAACTATTTCTAGTGAAGTTTCTTGCCAATTTCATTTATGCCTTTCTTTCAACTAGTACGACTGACTAGTGTGCATCCACGACAGCGCTACGCTTTCCTGTTCTAGCCACTTTCTGTCCGTCAACTTGTAAACAGTAAGTGACTTGTTTCGCTTTTCCTTTAATAGAGAAACGCAGAATGTGGAAATAAAAGATTTCGTTCTATTCCAATTTTTTTCCTTGAAAAGTCCACTTTCGGTTCACTCTTCATACGATCACACAGCCACACTGTTAAGTACACCAACACACATTTCCTCTTCCTGACATGATAAAGTTCAACTGTTCAGTAGCTATTGTAAACTCCGGAATCTCTGGGTGGGAGCTCTCATGATTCATGATTCATAATGCAAAAGGATGCACTACTGCTGCGAAGCCTTGTAGGTGGCATCCCTTCTTAATATTTAATTTAGCTTCAGCTTTATGTAGCCAACGTAGTGCCAACTTTGACAGATTTGTAGCCAATGTGCTCATTCTAAATGATAGATCTTCAGTGATAATAGTGCATATTCACAAATTCACATAGTACCTCAATGAACCGTTAAACTAAAGAAATCTTTGTCTATTTCCTCTCTCCAAATATTCCTGAAAGACTCTCAATCAAAATCAAAACAGGAGCTTGTTCGCTTACATTCATTCCTCATTCCTCATAAAAAATGAAAACTCTGCATTATAGCTGCGTCACGAGTCACGAATGTATTCACCAAGTACCCACTTTTAATTTTGACTCAAGAGAAAAATCCTTTTTCACTGCCACTGGACGTCTTCTCTGAGCCTCGATGGGAAAGAGGATTTGTCAAAATTCAAATCATTTCTCACTGCACGAGCGCCTGTCCTAGTTGACTAGTTGAGCTTTTGCGAATAAAAAAAATGTTTTTGCAATAGGAAGGTACTTCCAATAAAAGAAGCTTACAAAGTTACGAGTTAAGGATTACCACTGTAATTTCACACTATGTGCATTTCTCTCCTCCCTTTATGCAAAGTTACTTTGGTTCTCTATCATTTCAGCTGGTATTTAATATTATAGCGAAATATTGGCAAAACTAAAGTTTTGATGATGCGATTTATAAAATAAAAACTGTCATCATCAGCCACAAACCAAAACTCAACTAGCCTTAATAATGTATATGCATTTGTTTTCCAAGTTTCACAAAGCCTTAGAATTCAATTGATGTGTGAATTGACTACTGTAAAGCGTAGAGCAAATTAACCTTTAATTAGCATTAAAGCTTTGAATATAACGTCATCACTAATTCGGCTTACCTTCCCCTTCCTACCTCAGGACGCTTTCATTTTGGCGTGTCTAAAAACTGACAAGAGTGTGAATGTGAGTGTGAGTGGAAACAGGAACTCTATTGGCCCTAAGCGCAGGAAGTAAGTAGGGCCCTACTGTACGTCCTCATTCTGCTCGGCTGGCTTATTTTACATGTGTAACGAGTAGTTCTAAGAAATCAAATCCTTTGTATTAATATAGATTATGGTGATGAATGAAAAATGATGAATGGAGCCTACACGCTATTGGAATATCCTTAGAAATTGGAATGAAAAGCAGGATGCAGTGCAGGAAGGAAGAAACCGTGCGTGCAAATGATGACTTTAATTTATTAAACGGGAAGAAATGTACTTTCTTTCTACACTTCCAAAAAAATTGTCATCTTCTGATTCCTATTCCGTAGAAGATTACGTCCTTCTCTTGGAATAAATGTAAGTTGAAGAAAAGGCTGGAGCGACATAGCTTCCTGTGTGGTCGATAATCATTTTCTTTCTGCTTTTTGCCTTCATAATAATATTATCTACAAAATGAATTTTTTCTGTCGTTCATGCTAAATCCCGTCGCCTTATTTCTTCCCTGTGCATTTACTCAAAACGTGCTCCTCTTTAGTGTATTGTGTCGTAAATGTAGAGTTAAAGGCTGTCTCTGTCTGTCCGTCAGCTCATAGCTTTATTTTTCTTCTAGCTCTACTTACTTCTCCTATTTCCTATTTTAATTTAGATGTTTCTCGAATAAAATTGTTCTACCGTTTTTTGTATTGATTGAAATAAGTATTTTGACTAGAGTAGGTCAAGTTTCACAGCTTACCTAAAAAATACTCTATTGTAACTTCATTTCCTCTCAGGTTACCTATTTTACAATAGTACTCTATCTCAATGGAGCTGCGGACAAAAGGGAGATAGGCAAAGAAGCCTTTTTTATGCATTTCACTCTTGAAAGTCGCTTGATTCCACAAATGACAGTTAGGCAAACGTTAAATAACAACTGAAGCGGAAAAAGATGAAGTCGATAGGAAAGAAGAGATGGCAAAAGACACTGTTGTACTACTGCAACGTAGTCAGCACCAGAACTCCAGCACTCCTATAAATTCTTATTTTTTTAAAAAAAAAAATCTTCCTATACACAATTTCTCCATTTCCATGATACTTATACCCAATCTGTACGTAAATGTTTTGAGCATTTGATGTGGGCATAATCAATGCGGGATATAATAATCAAGGAGGTAAAAATTTCGTTTCTTTAATAGTTTTCATAGGTAATAACCGTGAACTCACAGCGGTAGTATTAGAAGAGCTCGCATTTCTCTGGCAGGAAACTATCTTTCTCAGCAAAAAGGAAAGGATATAAAAGAGTGGTTGCAGTATGGCTAGTACGGCTGGCAAGGCTATGCTATGTAAAAAGCGTTTTATAGGATAGTAGCTCGTAAATGTTATATTTAAAGTTTAGCCATTAGAAATAGCTCTCTTTTGCTCGTGTATATTTAATATACCCAAAACTTGAGCAGTTCACCGCCACGGAGGAGAGACTGTATTTTTGATTCCAGGGAAAAAATGACTCGATTGTTTACAGATTATAGCCTACTTAGTGTAATTGAATATGGAAGAGTAAGCAAAAGGAGGGATGCCGCAATATCTTTAGCTTGTGGGTGTTTCCACACCTACTCTACACTTTGCTTGTTTATTTAAGGATTTCAAGGAAAGTATTTGAAAATGATTTAGAAGTAAGCCAGTGTGCCTCACAAGTAGCAGCGGAAAATCCTTCCAAAAAAAAAGAAAAGGACGCAGTCAGGTTGGAGTATTGACACAGCACTTTTACGTACACACGAGAATGAATGCCTTACATTACTGGCAACTGTCGACGGCACAAATTATTTTCGGTGGTGTGGCGACTACAGTGACAAGTTGTTAAAATGGGGTGGAATTTCGTTTTCCTAGTACTCTTCTTGAAAAACTTAGTTTATGCAACCCGTTTCCAATTTCGCAATACTGAGACTATACTAATAAATGAAAAAAAGCTATAAAGATAGTTGAATGTTAAATGATTCATGTGAGTCATCATATTAATTAAATTTTATTAGCCATTTTCAGCTTAACAACATAATTAGATTAACTACGCGCATTTAGAATACAAAAGGATTTTTTTTGCTTTAGTACATTCGTGAGTATTAAGTATTTAAGTATATGAATGAATTGTATCGCATTTTCGCACTCCTAATAAGAATAGCTTGGAACACACGGGCTTCTGTAACAACATTATTTAGCCGTCAAGTTAATTTCCGAGTTAGAAGTTACAGCAGCTGGAGAAGCCTGTCTTTTTGAGTCGTAGCTGCAACCAAATCTGCTGATTTGATACGTACATTTCTGGTGGAATTGCGTCTTCCGCAGCGGATCCCTCGGAGTGAGATGGCGATGAGTCGAGCGAGTCTGTTAAAGCGACAAAGACTGTGAAAGAAAAGCTGTATTACAAGAGCAAAGGAATGAGAAGGAGCAATAATTCCCAAACCACATACCGTTGTTAGTGGACGGTGCAACACGGCGACTCTTGCGACCGGATTTACCTACTCCTAGTACATCCCCAGGATTTCGTAGCAATAAGTAGGCCACCCCTTCACAGCTTTTCAGAATTTCTAGCTGAAGGATTGCCTTCCTAGCATCTTTGTCTAATAATTCCATTTCATTTCGAATCCACTCTCGTAATGACACAAAATCTCGAAGAAGCTGCAAGGCTCCCCACTCGCTTTTTATAACCCAAAGTATATTACATGCTTTATGCTTTTGATTATCATGAAGGTGTTTATATCACGTTCGATAGTGCCGTAATCGCAGGCTTACCTAAACTTAATCCTTTTTTGCAAAATGTAATGGAGCCATGCGTCACACATCGCATTTATTACTTGTTTTCCTAACGACTCTTGCATAAGTGGTGGCACTAAGGTCACAGCTGCTTGAAATACAGGAAAAACCACACGATCTAGTCGAATAATAAAAACCACATTATTCTCGTAATGGATTTGCAGGACTGCACTCGTAAAATATTTACTGCTATTTCACAGAATATTACCAATTATTACCAATAAATATTCGAACGTATGCGGACGGTTTGTCTGGATCCAATCCAGATCCCTTCCCGGCTCCTTTCCAGTGGTTTGGAGCGGGCATGTACGTTTGCAGTGTGGCAAGACTTAGAGTGCGGCAAACGATTCCCACCGCAAGCAGCAACTCATCCGGCAATTTCTACGATACAAGATGAACCGTATTTTTGGGGCAATGTAGTACACATGGGCTAGCGGAAAGACGGAAAGAAACTCACTAATGAGTCATTAATGGAAAAATCGCTCACTTACTTGCAGGTTTTGTATTGCTTTCTTCATGTCATCCGCACACATTTGTCGGTTCTTGGCGCTGATTTTAATAGCTACGTTTTCGTTCTTCAGGAGAGCTTCTCGCGTAACAAGGACACTCTGGTGGAACCGTAAACATACAGTGCTTAATAGCGCGTTAACAAATTAATAAATTAAATACTCATGTGACGTACTTCTTTTGACTTAATTAGCTGTGCCAGAATGGCTGGGTCCCTGAGCGCGGCAGCAATAAACTGGGGAACTGCCCAAGAATTTAGCCAAACTTTTGCCCTTCGAACTGTCCACGCTTTAAAGTAGTTGAGGGAAGCCTCAAGTCGGAATAGCATTTGAGCTTCATCTCCCAACGGTTCTTCCTCCCCCAACATTGAAATGAGCTGCTGTCGCTCTGCAGGGGATAGTGACATTCGTGTGTTGATGGCGTTTCCTGACGCTATCAATTCCAAGCACGAGGATAAAATTCCTTTGAATATCTTTCCAACCTCGGTTGCCATTTCTAGTGTCTTTGGATTTGCCACGAGAGTGACATGTTCTGGTCTCTTCACTTTGTGCGTGATTTCAAACGCAGTTCTCATCCGCTCATCCCAGTTTATCATAAGTGAGAATGAGTGAAGAGCTCCACCTATGGCTTCGAAAGTTTGGAGCAAGGGCGTGGGTTTCCCAACTGTGTGGTCATTATGTACAAAAGTATAAGGCATAGATATACGAAGGCATAAATAGGCAAATGTTTAGCAAAATGTTTAAGTAGTACCATGTGTCAATGTTCCCTTTGAAATTGCCTGTCGTATTTCGATTTGTTTTTCAGAAGAGTGCATAGCTAATGGAACTGCCAATTGGAGACTCCATAAAATCAAATCTTCTGAACACTCTCCCACCAGCGACCACAGTACTTCGTGGAAGTATCCATACATTTTCAGTTTGAACTTTTTGGTCAGTCGAAATTCGCCGTTCTCAGTTTCCTTGACAGCTGCCCTTCCAAGGATGGAGGGTCTCTGCGAAAAGGCTTTCTCAAACGTGCTTAAGTGCAAACTTTCATCTTCAACGCAATGAGTAAACTTGTCAATAGCTACAGCATTGTTTTCGTTTTCATAGAAAGTTTTGAAACAAGTTTTGGCGAACTCAAGTCCAGAGAAGAATGCTCGCCTCTGAGCGATGACTTGCAGCAGCTTAGTTGCAGTTACAGGCTTAAGTGACTGTTTCAGCAGGGGAGTATCGTTTGTGTTTGCAGCTTTCACCTGCACCAAAACCCTTATTTTGCTGGTAGAAACCGACATTCCCATATCGCTTCCAGAGTCTGCATCTGATGGAGTGCTTGAAAGAGACAAATTGGAAGCAGCCACAAGAGATGCTTCCACATGCGCCCAGCATGACTCAAGACAAGCGTTATACGTTTCGGAGAGGTGGAACACAGAACAAGCGTATGCCGCGAGTACATCCGTTTCAGACGTCTGCCAGAATGAAGGAGACGCTAGGAGTTGAGTCCCTGCTGTAACCAACTGGCTTATCCCATGCAAAATGGCAAGTCTATCGTGCGTAACCTGCCTCTTGGCATGACGAATCTGTCAAAACCACGACAATCAACAATGTAAAGGGCTAGCCCTACAACAGGGGAAAGAATGGCACATGCAATTTTTTTTATGCAACATCGCTCACCTTGGCAAATAAAACCAATTTACATTGGGACTGGAAGACTGATAGTGTAAGGCATTGTTTCTCAATTTCAGAAACATTGTCGGAAATGCACTTGAGGCCGTCGATAAAAGGCTGCACTGGTATCCATCGCAAATCTATTTTCCCTAGTGTACTTGTATCGATACCAGCAGCGATGTCGTAATCCGTTGCGAATGGCCCGCGACGCTGACTCGTGTTGCGGGAGACCATCGTCGACGATAGCGGAGTCCTTTTTTCCCCTGTGGAGGATTCATACTCGTTATCTTCCCACCACAACCACTGCCGATAGGAAGAGAGCGCCTGGTGAACACTATGTAGAAACTGGAGAGCCTCGTCATGCACATTCCAGAGTTGTCGGAGAAGCTGAATGCACTCTGTGTTAATTCCAGACTCAAACGGCAACGCTCGAATATTTAGTGGTCCTTTATCTACACAGTTACAGAAAACAATACATAATCCCCACAACCTCATTTCCCAAGTTTTAGCTTTAGTTTTAGTTTCACCAGTGAAAACTCACAATCCGGAGTTGCGGAGCCTGGCGAAGTCTTCAGACTGGCATCACTACTCGTACCCATTTGGTTGAGCTTTTCAGCATCCCCTCCTTTGGCACTTTCTCTAGCGCTATGCTCATTATTACTCTTATTGGATTGGGCCTCTACTGTCGACTTCGAAACGTGCTCCAAGCTTCCCCCAGAAGTAACTTTGTCACTACTGCTGTTCTCATCCTCGTCGGACTCGGCTTGTGTAGTTCCACTTTCACTGTCGTCCCTGTTTGTCTCTGTGTCTGGCTCAGCCGCACCACTTTTATTCATCTCCTTCTTATTAATAATGTGTGCATCCAAGTACACATCATTATTATGTTCTGGGTTATTTAGTAATTTCTCAACCATTCAAGCTGCTAACCCGTTTAGTAGCCTGATTAAACTTTCATTAAAAACTTCATTAATTTTATTACGCAACTTTTTTTAATGCCGATGCTACTTGCACAAACTCTTGCTGCTGTCCGTACATCCACAGGGAATCACAGATGCAAGGAAACTAGTTTTCATTGGTGTAAGCGCCCAATTTATGGTGCTCTCAACTAATCTAAGTATTCACCATAAAAAGTTACCAAAAAATGTTTCTTATGCTATTGCCGCGATGTCATCAATAAT
This sequence comes from Acrocyrtus sp. NNG-2020, assembly GCA_027744115.1. Taxonomy (NCBI): domain Eukaryota; kingdom Metazoa; phylum Arthropoda; class Collembola; order Entomobryomorpha; family Entomobryidae; genus Acrocyrtus; species Acrocyrtus sp. NNG-2020. Next base: position 9,165 of record JAHZND010000875.1, on the reverse strand, counting down.
AGGCTTAGGCCTCCTCGTTGCTACACTTCCCCTCACTAGTGAAGTCTGTTACCAAAGAATTCTAGCATGTCACTAAAGAAAGAAAAAGTTCATGCATTCCCAACGCTCGTCGTTCTTTCCCATCTCCGACGGACACACTAGTGTGACTTTATCCGTTCCCGTTCTACCAAAACACTGACATTGGAGGCGGAGTAAATGAAAAATGGCCATAAAAACGACTTTTCCTCCATACGAAACTATATAAAAGAGAAAATCCAATTGAAGAGTAGCACACTTGTCAATACTTTCTTTCTGGAGTGCTGCTGAAGTCGGATTAGTAGCACCTTTTACGTTTACTTATGCTTACTAGTCAATGTATCCACAGCGCTATCAGATGAAAGACATTGGCACATTTTTATTCGTGCTATTGAGCAGCCATCCTACTTTCAGTATGTGTGATTTATCATTAGCAACTTACAAATAAATATCAGCTTACAAGAAGCTACCGAAAATTGAAGGGACGCATACACTATCAGAAGTATGACTTAATTATATGGCGATATGAATTGAGGCACTCCTTATAGAAACTTATGTTAGGTTAGCTCAGGCCAACAACTAAATTTCGAAAAGTGGACACTGCTACTTTCCCTGTGTGTGTGGCAGACAATGAATTTGATTTTGTTCAGGAATCTGCCCTGACTTTACAATAACAAGGAAAAAACATCGGTTTGGAAAACATCGGTTTAGAGGAGATGGCAAAAGGCATGCCGTTGTTATGACAATGCCTTATACAAACACTTGAGTGAGCTAGCGGTAATGCATCGGCATAACACACAAGGCTACTGTAAGTTGCTAAGGAAGCGTCGTCGCGTCATTGGAAGCGTAGACAGAAAACGAGAACGCAAGTTGCTTGCTATGAAATCTTTGCTAAGTGAGAATTCAATTAAAAATTATACATATCCTATTAAAATGGTAATTTGCAGAAATGAACTGCTAATAAGCAAGATTTTGTGGTTGTGGATTTGAATCGAATAGAACGGTTTCCTATTTCGATTCAAGAAAATGTAAGAATCTCAACGGCACAGAGGAAGACTTTCACGGTGAAAGCTAGTTGGGAGGATATTGACAAATCCCCTCGGTTTGTCAATGCATAGGTGATTTTCTTGGAAGCTTAACGGAAAGCACAAAAACCACAGAAAGCACTTTGTTCCATCCTTAATACCTGCCAAAGTACCTTTTCAGGCAGACAGAGAGGAAATAAGAACCAGCAAACCAAAAATAGAAACTCCGCATGAAAAGAGAAGAGAAAATGAAATAGCTATTTTGGTACACGTTTCAAATTTCAAGAAACCAGAAACCGGCTAATTACCTGCTCAAGGCAAGGATATTTGATTAAATTTTAAATTTAGAATTTGCGAGATTGGAGAGATCAGCCCATGAAATATACATTTACTGAAATACGTATGCTTTTCGGTAGTTTTTGCTGTCTTCTGTTGCAAAAACTTGCTCGTCTTTCATCTCCAATTTCATTCACAACTACCAAACCGACTGGCTGTTCATTAGAGCAAAAGTCAAAAATAGAAACTCCGCATGAAAAGAGAAGAGAAAATGAAATAGCTATTTTGGTACACGTTTCAAATTTCAAGAAACCAGAAACCGGCTAATTACCTGCTCAAGGCAAGGCTATTTGATTAAATTTTAAATTTAGAATTTGCGAGATTGGAGAGATCAGCCCATGAAATATTATACATTTACTGAAATAGGTACGTATGCTTTTCGGTAGTTTTTGCTGTCTTCTGTTGCAAAAACTAGCTCGTCTTTCATCTCCAATTTCATTCACAACTACCAAACCGACTGGCTGTTCATTAGAGCAAAAGAAACACAGCGAATTGCTTTATTGTCCGCAACGCTATCCATTTCCACTACAATTATGGCTGACCCTATTCCGGAAAACCTGAAATAGCTGGAAACAGCAGCACATACAAACGTGCTATCATTCAATTATTAGCTTTGAAATGATACTCGTACGATTTGAATAGCAAACTTGTAGCCCAACAAGTACATGTACATGCGTTCCAAAAAAATGTAACGAGGTACAAATTGCTGAACTATTGGCAAATCTTGCTAGCATAACTAAGTTTTCGCATGAATACAAAAGAGCCTAGTGAAGGTAACACTTTATAGAGTGCACACGTACGCAGCAATTTGAATTCGCATTATTCACTCTTCTTTTTTGATAGATTCCTGCTACAAAGAGCAAAAGTAGTTCTGTACTAGTTCCGTACAATGGTTTCTGCACTAACTTTCACCAAAGGCTGTTCGTTTCCTTGAATTTCAAAAAAGGGCAATACTCAAATATATTATGCGTGATAACTCGGTGAATAAATCAACAAAAGTTAACGTTTTATGTAGTTACTCTTTAACTTTCGTTTCATGTCAGTTTTTCAGAAAAAAAAACTGATATACTTTAACGATGTCCGTGACCCAGTATACGAGCTATAGCTTTGAAGTGTAGCTTAGACTACTACAGCACGAAAGGCGAATCGTTGAGCAGTACAAAACAAGAAGTTCATTATGAGAAACTCGGTGGCAGGTAACTCTGGTAAAATTCCCATTGCCAAGTCGTTCCCTATTCGTGAATAGGAAAGCGTTCAATATCAAGCCATGTCTATCATGTCTTATCATCATATAACTCTCCATTTAATTACAGCTCTGTGTATGAGTTTATTGCCTTTCTGTCCCACTTGACTAATAGCGTATTATTCATGTTTTGAAAAAAAAACAAAGGAACCGAATGGTACTATAGAACCTGTGAAGACCGTGTTTCACGAGCTGACCCTGAGTGCCGCTACACGACTGGAGAAAAGTCATTTACTTTAATGATACCGTTTTTCTGCGGACAACATAACTCTTGCGTGTAAGTATGCTTATTATTGAAGAACAGGGGAGAATCACTAAAAGTCATGCATATTTATTATATCAATTTCTACAGTTAACCGACACACAAGTAGTACATCATGAAAAATAATGAAATTTCAGAAGAACTGCCTGTATGTGGGAAAGTTACGTCGGCTGGATTCTGTCTAGTTTTAGGTTTTAGATTTAGGTAAAAAATTATTTGTCCATTTGCTCGTGCAATGAAGTATTAACAAAATATCTATTGTTTTATAGGGGAACAAAGCACCCTCTCTGATTTTCTAAAGCTACGTCTATTTCCTCCATATTTGGTGGTGTAGTAGTGGGGCAATCCTTTAATATGAAAAACTAATCGGACTAACAAGTAAGTTGTAAGTTTTGCATGACGATATAAGCACGTATGGCGTACTCGTGCGCTTCAGACCTGCATACAATCTTTTTTTATCTGCAGAGTAATCAATGATAGGTGGGCCTTACAGATGGCAAAATTTAACATATTGAAAGGGAATAGGTACGTAGTCGGTGATGGTGGGTGGGTCTGCTGGAAAAATGGATCAAACACTCATTGCGTTGGTGAAGTTTGTGCCAAGATTTCTTTCTGGGGCAACTTTATAATGAATTAGGTGAGTCTTCGTTGTCGTTTTGTCCATCGTCGTGAGTAATGAAATCATGCAACTTAATAGATAGACGTTCTCTCAGGAGTATGTTAGTGGCTGAGTCCGTGCCTAGGTTGTAGGTAATTTCCAAAAAAAAGCCTGAACAATAAAAAGGTATTGGAGAGTTTCTCCAGGAGAAAGCGCTCTCACTCCCTCAGAGATTGCGGTTGCAAGAGTTTTGTATGGCAGTAAATGTATTCTACTGCGACACTAGTGTAGTAGCCTGTATATGTAGAGATGCAAACTGCGTACAGTTGAGAAAATGTTTTAACCTAAATGAAGTATTCCATGTAGTAATGGCAAATATTGGACTTCAGCAAGGATGAACAAAATGAATGAATAAATGTAATAAAAATGACTTTTTCAGTGTCTACTACTTCCAATTTTATTTAAACTTATTATGCCTCGCATAGTACATACATAAGTTATCAAACTAACCGTACTCATCTTTTTCAATTGAAAAATTGGAATACTCAGAGAAATTATTCTCAGGCCGTCATCGTTAGTAGATCGATGCAGTAGTAGCATGATCAGAATATAGTTTGTTTCTACACTACAAGCATTTGTTTAATATATTGGCTTCTCAGAGAAGCTACATTTTCAATAATAAATCCTACAAGTGCCTTTTTAAGGCAGCACAAAGCAGGATTACAACAATCTCCGTCATATTACATACTCTGAAATTTTAAACGAATATTTTTAATATTATTAGTCAGACTGTGGTACACATACCTAGTTTTTTCTATCAAACCGATGGCGATGTACCAGACATCAAAAAGCAGAATAATAATAACAATACGAACAAAGAAAGGATTTTTTAGAAGGATTTCAGAAGTTTTAGTCATCATCACTCGATGCAACTTATTTTCAGATACGAAGAATACTTTCAAAAATTGGCTAAAAATTGATTACCTGAGCCGAAAACGAGACATTACACGCTACATCCAACCCTACTTCAATATTTACAACATTGGATGCCCCTCTTATAGCATATAGCAGTATGAGCATTATGTGATAGTTTCTAAAAATGTACCTAGGTACTTTACAACTTGAACAACGTTCGATGTGATCTGAAGAAAATTCAGAAAATTGAAATTTTGTAATTCAGTAATAAATGTTCATGTCCTCAGTTTCAGAGACAGATCAGTCCACAGGTATTTGTAAATTTACTATATACAAAGTAAAAGCGCTGAACTAGACAATCAACAATAATTAACAAAAAGATCCACATATACCGATAACGAACTATCATGCATTATTTTTATATTTGTGCGATTTGACTACGAAAAATCACTATAATGTTGCATTCTCAAGAGAAGATTAAAATACTGATTCGGCGGATCGGGAGAGATGTATTGGATGAGATGGTGATCGAGCTAGTCGTTTCTTCGGTAGTTTCTCCACCACCTTCTGAATTTTTCCGAAGTCCAATCTTTCATCTGTTCTGGTAGACCAACAGCTCATCAGGATATCCTAAATTAGTATCAATTTTTTGATTTTAAAGAAATTGTAAATCTCACAAAAGCTATATTATATGCATAAATAACTAGGAGCAAACCTTGACATCTCGTGAAAAGAGCGTTGGTAGTGGCTGCCGAATACCAGAGCCAACTTGCCAAATAATAGCTTCAGGAGGTAAGCCTTTATACGGCCATTCGCCAGTTAGTAGTTCATACCAAACTGTACCGAATGCATAAATATCAGTCGTTTTCGAAAAGGGGAGCTCATTGTCATACTTTGAAACAGGTTTCAAACACTTTATTATTTCTGGCGCCAAGTAGCATAACCAACCGGGCGGAATGCTCAAAGAATCCCCTTTCCTAATAAAAAAGTATAGTATAAGCTATCGACTTATTTGAATATAGGGTTTACCTATATCTACAAAATCAGAATTCACAAATTAATAAAAAATTATGAATTCCAAACTAATGCAAATTGAATCGAATCATGTAGGAAAAGTACATATTCATAGAAATTACCCAATTTGCTGCATTAAATAATGTACCGAATTTTGTCGCGGCCAAGTGCGCTCATTTGGTTCTCCGTCCGATATTTGACTGTCTTGACTGTCGACCCGAAGAGCTAATGTTTTTTCTGAATCTGTACTACCAGAACCAGATGTCTGCGATATTGTTCGATCTGAGTCGTTTGATTTTTCAGTACTAGTTCGGTCATCGTTACTGGTAGTAACTTCACTGAATGGTCTTGTTTCCAATGTGACTCCTCTGTCGAGATCAATTACGTCTAAAACGAAACCAATGAAATGGAAAACAACATAATATATTATTCATACTATCATGTTAAATACTTTGGGAAATAAAACTTTATCAAGTCCGTACCGGGATAGTGAAACTTATTATTAGAACTGGCTGTTGGGAAGGGGGCCGGACTAGAAGGGGTAGAACTGTTGCAGCTAGATGTATTCGAACTTGAATCTGGACCCTGTATGAAATATTTTTAAATAGATATTTTAAATACATGAACATACAGTTTTAAGCCTCAAACTACATATTATTATAATAAGTACCGGAAATGGCTGAATCAGCATATTGACTGGGGGTCTTGTGATTTTCCGATTTCTCACCCATTTTTGATTGGGAGATGCAGGTATCATTCGAACTCCTGGTGACTCACCTAAAAGATGTGGTCTTAATTAATATAGAACTATTCTTTTCTTTTACTGGTTTACATTATCGTTAACTAACCATCGCGTAAATGTCGTACAAACTCATCGATAAACTCAGCTGGGAGCCCGCATGACGGCGGAACTTTAGGCTCACAGTCCCTGTGACACTTGAATTTACACTCCTTGCATTTCAATCCAATGATCATTTGTTTAAAGCAGTAATCACATGTTGCCGTTGCTACTTTAAACGTCTTGGAAAAACGATGGGATATCATATGCCCCATACTCCTTGCCATTGTTGGCGTTCTTGGTGACTTGGGAACCTGAAGTACAGCTATTATGAAAAACACGAAAATAAAAACATTAGAACTTTGAAGACTTCACAAGTCACGGCAAGTTTGGTTTTAAAAACAATAATTACACTTACTTCTATTGGGATCTAAGTCATCAATTACATCAACATGTGACGAAGGAGGCGATTTAATTGGACTTGCAGTTAATGGCGACGTGCTACTCATGCTAGACCCTCCTCCAACTGAAGAAATAACAAGTGAAGAGCTGGCAGAGGCAGCATGTCGGCCGGAGAAGACAGAATTGGAGGTAGATGTCGCAGAACCGGAACTATACTGTAGTTCCCATGTGGCAGAAGGACCACCTGGTCCAGGCTCTGTTGGTAGCCTCTCTCTTCGTTTAGGTAACTGTTCCAAGCTGTAACCGCCCATTAGTCCGTTTCCAATAAAATTCAACCATGAATACGAAATAGCACTTGAAAGATTCACATTGTGTGTACTGGCAAGAGGTTTGCTATACAGGTTTGTACTGTTGTGCAGAAAACAGGCCAAAACATGCAAATGGATTCACAAAAGCCGACAAGGACACAGACACAGAGAGGAGCCAGGGCAGCATCATTGGATATAAAAGCAGTAAACAAAAAAGGCATGCAGTGTAGAATATAGGGAAAGGTGAAATTGAAAACAAGATATACTAATAACTCAAACTAATGACACGAGGTTATTCAAAGTTGAAAGACAGATCTATACAAAATTTAGCGCACCCACCTGACTAAGTTGCTCTCCGAGGATGAATCAATTCTGCTTGCAAGTTGTGACTCGTGTGATTTGGATTTTGTCAACGGAAATCCTTCCGGTTGTAAGTTTCCTGAAGTAGACGCCGTAGTAATAGGGACCACCGATTGTTTTTTCTTAGCTGGGGGTGTTGTTTGGAACTTTTTGTCACCTATACGATTGCAGATTGCTATTAGTTACACATGGTACAATTTGACGACTTTGAAAATTCTAGATGAAATTTGTACTAGTTCCATTTCAGTACCTTTCACTGGAGGAGTAGGAGGTGGAGTTTGACCTGGATCATAAGATCCAGGCGAAGTCGAAGATGGGGAGAAGACAGAAGAGTTTGTGGGAGAGGAAATGTTCGGATGAGATCCTGGTGAAAAAGCAGGGGAATTCAAACTAGACGGGGCCATCGTGGTTACTGGAGTGCATGGAGTAGTGGCGCAGAAATGAGAAGCCTGGTTGCTAGTTATTGATCCGGAATTTCCATGATGCCCGTGATTCAAGTACTCCTCCGATGGCACTGAGCTCCTAGTAGCTCTTGTACGGCTGTTGTGAGGAGATGCGGAATTCACCTCATTCTGGAGGCTCCATGAATCCCAGTACAAATCAGTCAAGTCTAGATTTACTGATGGGGAAATTTGCTTCCCATTTTCGTCACAATGTGATTTTATAGAGTCTATAAATATATATTCACAACCAATACAATAAGAACATTAAAATTCAAAGTTAGCACATATATTATAAATGGCATACCTATATATCGCTTAAGCTGATGAAGGGCTCTAGATAACCGCCTAATTTCTTCATCATTAGCATGATATTCATTCATCAACTGTCGAACGTCCTGCTCCGAACGATCCTTTAAGCTTTCTAAACTGGAAGTACGGTTGCAAATGCCCTGCATTTATGTTAGCATAAGAATACCACATAAGAAATTAAAATAAAAATAATTATAATTTATAAATAATTAAGTCCAACAAAACAACTAACTAAGTAATTCATACCTGAGTTATTCTTGCAGTAAGTCCCACGACCTGCAGCCATAGTTTCAATGAGGGACCTTGACAGTCTGTAGGTAGATTTTCAGGTGCTATCTGTTTCTTTGCAATTAGCTGATCTCCAAAGTGCTTCACCAGCTTGCTCTAATTATAAAATTGCAAAATCAAAATCAGTGGGCGGTACACTATTACAACATCCCTTACGACTACAGCAATTTTTCTATTTTTGCATAAATAATACAACAATTACCTCCAAGGTACGGATTTCTTGATGTGTAATCTCTGCACTTGTAGTACATTGAGTACGAAGGCCATCGAGTCTTTCCGCGGACAAGCTGATAATGGGATGCAGGATCTTTAAAGTTTCTAGCGCCGTTGCCTCGTCCGAAATCCGATCCATTTTCTAAATCCCTGTTTTACCAACTTCTACTGCTCAAGGCGATGATTGCGAAAACGACGTCACCATCTCTACTCACTAGCTCACTGCTTTCTCCCTACTACACTACTTTTCCTTTTTGTTAACGCTCCACACCAACAATTTAAAATAAAACAGCGCAAATTCCTCTACCAAAATATGTACACTTTCCACACACTAAACTTTATTGTGAGAAGAGAATTTTAGAGATTTAACAGATAAAACTGAGCCTTATCTTATTCACTCTGCTTAAATGCAAGTGAGCAAGGATAAAAAAAATCGGGAAAAAGAGAAATTCTCTCTCATCAAATAATTTTTATATTCTTAAAAAAAACTATCTCTGTGATCTGCGTGATGTACGTAGGGCACACAGTACACAGGTAAATACTATCGTTGTTGATCGTGTATAGGGACGTGTTGTGGACTGTGTTGAGTAGTCAAGAACTCTTAAACGCCTACATTCATATATACGATAGACATGGGCCGTGTGTTTTTAGGTAGG